>JACTAT010000056.1:1256911-1272107 GCA_014526335.1 Chrysaora quinquecirrha | reverse complement strand
CTGAAAAATCAAATAAACTCTATTGTTAAAACGAAAAAGGGTAAAACGATTTTATGTTGTTATTCTTGAAAATTTTCTAAGATACATTAAGCCAACTTAAAAATACGAAACAAAGAAGCTTCATTAGTTTCAAAACATTGTGTTCGTTCTTCCTTATGTGAATATGAAAGTGCAATGATCCACACAGTAAATGAAAGCTCTTAGAAAAAGGAACTGCTTTCCACATACACGCTTTTTTTATAAGGAACCACTTTATAAGGAACCTACATGTAGAAGGCCCGAAAATTTAAAGAACTTATACTACTAGAGAGAAAATAACTACAGAACTTTTTATTGTTGAATAGTTTTATCACTGCAAATAATCAAGAATTAGAAAGCCGGTTCCATTCATTTGCAGTCGAAAACTACATAAATTGTACGTTATGCATGTATCAAATGTTTCCTTGAGTAGTCTCGAGCTCTGCTTACATGCAATTGTCTCTCTTTTATTGTTGAGACCACTGGACTAGAGTTATTACCTGAGTCCCAGTTATCGCTCACCAGACCGAGATCGCTACACCAAACCGAGATCGCTCAAACTGAGTCATTTGCTTAGTTGCTCGGTTGCCCAGTTGCCCCATTGCTCTGGTTGCCCAGGTGGTAAGTTGCCCTGTTGCTCATTTCCCCATTTCTCACTTGCCCTGTTGCTTGGTTTCCCAGTGGCGAAGTTGCTCACTTGTCTAATTGCTTGGTTGCCCTGTTGCTGATTGGTTCGGTTTATTGGCTCAAAGTTGCTCGGATTCCCAGCTGTCCGGTTGCCCAGTTGCGGCGTTGCTCTGGTTTTCCAGGTACTCAGTTACCCGGTTGCTGATTTGCTCGGTTGCTTGGTTCCCAGTTGTTCAGTTTCCCAGCTTCCCAGTTGCCCAGTTGCTTGGTTTTCCAGTTGGCCAATTGCTGGGTTGTTCAGTTGCGCCGTTGCTCTGGCTGCCCAGTTGGTCTGTTGCCGAGATGCTGACTTGCCAAGTTGCACGGCTTCCCAGTTGCACAGTTGCTCTGGTTGCCCAGTTGCTCAGTTGCCCAGTTGCCAAGTTGCTCATTTCCCCATTCTCGGTTGGACTGTTGCGCCGTTGGGTGGTTTCCCAGTTGCGAAGTTGTCAAGTTGCTCAGTTCCTCACTTGCCCATTTGCTTGGTTGCCCTGTTGCTGATTTGCTCGGTTGCTTGGTTTTCAGTTGCCCAGTTGCTCGGTTGCCCAGTTGCGACGTTACTCTGGTTGCCTAGGTGTTCAGTTGCCCAGTTGCTCGGTTGACCTGTTGCAGCGTTGCTTGGTGGTCCAGCTGTGGAGTTTCCCAGTTGCCAAATGTCTTGGTTTCCAAGTTGCTCCGTTGCCCTGTTGCTTAGTTGCCGAGCTGCAGGGTTTCCCAGTTGCCACGTTGACAAGTTGCTTAATTGCACACTTGCCCAATTGCTTGGCTGCCGTGTTGCTGATTTGCTCGGCAACTTGGTTCCTAGTGGTTCAGTTTCCCAGTTGCCCAGTTGCTCGGTTGCTCAGTTGCGGCGTTGCTCTGGTTGCCCAGTTGCCCAGATGCTAAATTGCCAAACTGCTTGGTTGCGGTGTTGCTGATTTGCTCGGTTGCTTGTTTCCCAGTTGTTCAGTTTCCCAGCTTCCCAGTTGGCCAGTTGCTTTGTTTCCCAGTTGCCCAGTTGCTCGGTTGCCCAGCTGTGACGTTGCTCTGGTTGCCCAGGTGCTTAGTTGCCCAGTTGCTCCCTTGCGCAATTGCTCGGTTGCCCTGTTGCAGCGTTGCTTGGTTGCCGAGCTGTGGAGTTTCCTAGTTGCCAAATGTCTTGGTTCCCAGTTGCCCATTTCTTCGGTTGCCCTGTTGGTTGGTTGCCGAGCTTCAGGGTTTCCCAGTTGCCACGTTGACAAGTTGCTCACTTGCCCAATGGCTTAGCTGCCCTGTTGCTGATTTGCTTGGTTGCTTGGTTCCCAGTTGCCTAGTTGCTCGGATACTCAGTTGCGCTGTTGCTCTGGTTGCCAAGTTGCTAAATTGCCTAGATGCTGACTTGCCAAACTGCTTGGTTGTGGTGTTGCTCCGTTGCTTGATTTCCCAGCTGCGCGGTTTCCCAGTTGCCCAGTTTCTCAGTTTTTCAGTTGCTCAGTTGCCCAGTTGTTCATTTGCCCTTTCTGGCTGGTTGCCCTGTTGCTGATTTGCTCGGTTAGCTACTTGGTTCCCAGTTGTTCAGTTTCCCAGCTTCCCAGTTGGCCAGTTGCTTGGTTTCCCAGTTCGCCAGTTGCTCGGTTGCTCAGTTGCACAGTTGCTCTGGTTCATATTCATATTTTTTCATATTCATTCATTCATATTTAATTATTTTGACACGAAAAACCTTTCAGCTGAAATATATATAATACAATAATAGCAAAACAAAAAAAAAATATTCGTGAGGATTCCTAATTTACAATTTACATACAGGCCTATATTGATAAAAGTTTAAGCTGATCTTCCAAGGGGTCGTGTTTGTGTTACGTTTCAGCTCGTCAAATAATCCTTTAAATGTTTTTTGAATTGGTGTAAGGTAGGAAGCTCCCTAATGTTCATAGGGATTTCATTCCAAGCCTTTAGAGCTGTGTAAGAGAATCTCTTTTTGGAGTACTCCAGATTATACTTTGGAATTTGAAGATTATTGCAAAATCTGGTATTGTAACTAGAGTAATGCGATCTTCGTTGGAATTTGTTCCAAAGGTTTTCTGGACATAGTCTATTTGTGATTTTATATGTCATAACTGATCGATCAAACGTTACTAGTTGTTGAGTCGTTAAAAGTTTTTCGACCAGTGATCCTTTATTCTGGCAGTGTCGATTATTGTAATTGCCCTGTCCTGTAGGCGCTGTAGTGACTCCATTTTGGAGTTAGACAGACCTCCCAGATGACATCTGCATATCTCATATGACTTTCAATAAGGGCATGATAAACGTTGGTTAGTTGGGATTGTGGAATGATGTTTTTTAGCCTTTTTAAAGAGGCAAGGCCTCCGACTATTTTTGCCTTGACGGCCTTAAATTGGTCATCCCAATTGAGCCCTTGATCGATAATTACTCCCAACGATTTTGTTTTTTTCACTCTTTTTATTTCTGAATTGTTTAATTTGAGCGGCTCTTGCTCGGCAATCCTATTGGTTCGATTTGGATGACCTATAAACATATACTCTGTTTTTTTAGGATTAGCACTCAATTTATTTAGTCTCATCCATTCCGAAATATTGTACAGTTCTTCGTGCGCTTTCAAAACCAACTCATCAACACTTTTGGATGCTAATGTTACATGAGTATCATCGGCATACATGCCAGCCTTTGATGCGTTTAAACATTTTCAAAATCATTAAGGTAGACTATGAATAGAAGGGGCCTAGACAGGAACCTTGGGGGATACCACAAGTGATTGTCTTTGCCCGTGATTCGTAGCTGTTGAGCTTGCAGTATTGTTGTCTGTTTTCAAGGTAGGATTTGAACCAGTCTCCGGCTAGTTCTTGGATTCCATATGCTTCTAGTTTCCTGAGCAGGATCTTGTGATCAACGGTGTCAAAGGCTTTTTTGAGATCTAAGAAAATTGTCAAATTAACCTGCTTATTGTCGATATTATCGTACCAAAAGTCAGTACTGTCAATTAGAGATGTTATGGTCGAGCAGAGTTTTTGGAAAGCTGATTGGCTAACTGTCAAGATGCGATGTGACTTAAAATAAGCATATAACTGGTCATGTACGACTTTTTCCAAAATCCTAGAGAAAACAGAAATCACTGAGATGGGTCTATAGTTATTAGCATCACTTCTCATTCCAGATTTGAAGATGGGAGTAACCCTCGCCAGCTTCCAGATGTTAGGGAAGATTCCATGACGAAAGGATGAATTAAAAATCATCGCTAAAGGTTTACTTATGACCTCACCAGCGTCCATTATCAGCTTGGTTGGAATCTTGTCAGGCCCGGGTGCTTTCCCATTTGTTTGCTGCCTGATGGAATTTGCTATGAAGGTATCACTTACGGGGTTTAATTTCATAACGTTAGATTCCTTAGCTACGTGAATTAGAGGATCATCATTAATCCGTTGCTCGATTTCATCTGCTAGTTTGGGACCAACTGTGACAAAATGATGATTTAGTGCCTCTGCTATATCACCTTCTTTGACAAGTCTATTACCCTCAAAGTCTAAGCTCGTGAGGGTTGTTGACTTCTGAGATTTATCCAACACATTGTTAATGGTCTTCCACATCATTTTGGGGTTACCCTTATTTTCGTCAATCAACCCACAATAATGTGTCTCTATAGCAACTTTTATCTCTTTTGTTACCTTATTTCTAAGTTGCTTATATATTGGCCACTTGTCAGGAAATTTATAGGCCATTTTCTTGGCCGAGTCCCTCTCCCTCATCAGTTTTCGTATTGATGGATTTAGCCAGGGAGCGGTTTCATTGCGAACCCTTCTTTTTTCAATGGGGCATGTATATCAATGAGTGACTCAAAAATCTCCTGAAAAGTGGTAGCCATTGAATTGGGATTTTCTGCGAGGGGAGATAGGATGCTCGACCAATCTATTTGGAGTAGGTCGTTTATGAATGATGTTTTATCATAGTTAGCAAGGCTTCGAGTCTCAACAACTTTCGGTTTTTTATTTCTATTGAGTCTCCAAGCATTGACTTTTCGTACCCCATACACCAAATAGTGATCGACCATCCCAATTCGCAGAATATCAGCTCTTAAAATGCGCCTGGGGCTCGTTGTAGAAAAATGATCTATCAGCGTTTTCGTCATTCGTCGCTCGTTTTGTTCATTACGTGTGATAGCAACCCTAGTAAATTTATTGATTAATTGGGAGAATTGAAACTCGGCATAGATTTGTTTGAGCTTTTTGGTGTTTGTGTTTTGATTGTTTTTGAAATCGCAGTTGGTATCACCAATTAGAATTGTCTCCTTTTCTTCCTTGTCCAGTTCTTTCAGAGTCTCTCTTAGGTTTTCAAATGAGACTTGATCTGCTCCCGAAGTAGGGGGCCGGTACCAGCACACGACAAAGAAAGGTTTTCCAAATTCCGGTGAAAACTCAAGTGCCAAAAGTTCTAATTCATTACTTTTTATCCTTACAATAGGTTCAGGCAAGCCCTCTTTTACATAGAATGCCACACCCCCACCGTTAGTATCCCGGTCGTTTCGGTAAATTTTATACCCGCTTAGGCTGACATGCGGGTCTTTCACTGATCCATCTAGGCGTGTCTCACTTAAGCCAATTATATCAATATCGTTATCTCTAAGAATTATACCCAGCTCATGTCTGTGTTTTCTTAGTGAAACTATATTTAAAAACGCTATTTTTAGACCATTTTTCTTACCCGAGCGCAGATTCTTATTTGTTTTATTATGTTATAAAACAATGTTACCCAGTTGCTGAGTTGCCCAGTTGCCAAGTTGCTCGTTTCCCCATTCTCGGTTGGCCTGTTGCACCGTTGGGTGGTTTCCCTGTTCCGAAGTTGTCAAGTTGCTCAGTTCCTCACTTACCCAATTGCTTGGTTTCCAGTTGCCGAGTTGCTCGGTTGCCCAGTTGCGACGTTGCTCTTGTTGCCCAGGTGCTCAGTTGCCCAGTTGCTTCCTTGCGCAATTGCCCGGTTGCCCTGTTGCAGCGTTGCTTGGTTGCTCAGCTGTGGAGTTTCCCAGTTGCCAAATATCTTGGTTTCCAAGTTGCCCAGTTGCTCGGTTGCCCTGTTGCTTGTTTGCCGAGCTTCGGGATTTCCCAGTCGCCACGTTGAAAATTTGCTCAGTTGCCCAGTTGCTGACTTGGCCAATTGCTTGGCTGCCGTGTTGCTGATTTGCTCCGTTGCTTGGTTGCCCAGTTGCTCAGTTGGCCAGTCGCTCGGTTGCGCTGTTGCTTCGTGGTTTTGTTATGAAGATGCCTAGTTAGTTGGCTGCCCAGTTGCTAGTTTGCTTTATTTCCTAGTTTGTCAGTTGCTCAGTTGCCCAGTTGCTGGGTTGCCTACTTGCTCTGTTGCCCAGTTGTGTAGCTGTTGGGTGCTCAGTTGCTTGGCTGCTCTGTTGGTTAGTTGCCCAGTTGCAGAGCTGCTCGTTTGCCCAGTTGCCGAGTTGCCATTAAAGGTACCCATTAGCCATGTTTGAAGAATGAGATCAGCGCAGATCAGCCTGAGATAAGCCTATTGGCTTGCAGCTTTCAGTGTGGATTAATCTCCACAATTGTTCCCTGTGATTCTAGCTGTTTCAGGCTTTGTTCCTGCTTTCCCCGGCAATCGTCATTGATCCCCATTTAGTTTCAATTTGCTCTCGCTTGTTTACGGTAATTTCCTTTTCTCTGAGTTGTTCCTTCATCTTCTTCAGTGATTCCCTGTTTGTTCCATCTTGTCACCTCTCGTTTTCATTTATTCCCACTTATTTCTACTTCGTCCCATTTGTCCCCCCCCCCGATTCCAAGTTATTCCCACTTTGTTTCAGCATGTTACAATGGTTCCATTCAGTTCCGTTTTTTCCTACTCATTCCACGAGTTTCCAGCTTTTCTGTTTGTTCCAGATTTTAGCGCATGCTGGCTAATGGTTTCCTAATGAGTTTGTTGTTCAAACTCATGCCAAATTTCGAAGACTCGGAACGACCTCTTCGATTGTTTTTATTGTATGCATTTGAATTGCAATTAAAATAATTAATTAACTCAATCATTGTTTAGATTGTGTGCACAGAGAATAGAAATTCCTATCTTTTGTTACCACATTCCTGATTCCTAGGTATCTATCTCTCTATCTATCTATCTATCTAGGTCTATTTCTTCCGGTTTGCCGAAAGCCCCTGCATAATGTTTGAATTCTTCAAACATAAAAAGGTGAGGGTCGTTAACGTAAAATTGCTTGAAGGACATGGTCGAATGAATTGAAACGACGCAACAGTTGCAATTAAACAAAAACAAGTGTATTCACTGTATTATTCACTCTATTTGAAATCGAATCTCATTCCATAAAATTAATAAGACATATCATAAATTAATAAGACAAAAATTCCCACTGACCTTGACTACTCAAGTCAACTGATATGACGCAACAAAATCCCGAAAAAAAAACAGTTTACTCCAGTCAGTTGAGATGACGCAACCAAACACGTAAACAAACATCGACAGAACCGAGAATGCTCTGAAATAAATTCTTAATTCTTTTCTTACGTTCATTGTTTTGTTGTGATGGTAAAACGAAACAAATAAAAAAGAAGTGAACAAATGATAAACGCCTTCACCATTTTCCAACAGCAGTCGAACTTTTTGGACATATATTCCTCGTTGCTTTTGAATGTACGAATAGATGTGCCAAGAAACACGGTGATCATTCTAGACCCTTCAAAACCCCGTGACGCAGCACCGAAATGGATTAAACCCCGTGACGGGACGTGCCCCACGATTGGTTGCGCGAACGAGGTCGATTGTTCCCAAAGCGTGGCGAATTGCCAACGGGGAGCTCGCGGGATTCGTTCCTGAAATGTTTTCGAAGGGCGGGGGAATGCTGCCTAAGTGTACAAAACGTACGCTCTTTTGTTTTCCTTTGTTTTTCCGCGCGACATTAGACCAATATCGTGAACAATAATCGGTATTTTCGAGGCTGCCCCAGCCGTGGAAGCAGCCTGCCCCAAACGAGGGAGCGATGGCTCACCTACACTTCGGCCGGCCAATGACCCAATGTAGCTAGCCAACCGGGGACCGGCCGTACCACGGGTCGAACTGTCAGCGGGAAAGCCGCCTTCCAAGACCACCGCCCCAGACGCAGATTAGTATATGGAGATTTTCTGGGACTGGCGGGAACAAAAAATTGTTCCCCGTTGAAACGAGGCTGGTTCGTTGCATCGTCACAGCAAAATATACGAGCCCTATTCGGCAGCCGATTTAGTACTAAATCTCGCAAAAAGTTTTGAACAAATATCGAAAAAGCTGGATTGGTAAGAGCTTTCCGCAAAACAAATAGTAAGTTGAACTTTAACACGAAGAAACATTGCTTTTCACGGCGTTTTAGACCCGGTAAATTTAGGCCATTACAACCATTTACCGTTGACATCATTGTCACCATGGTAATTTGAGAACGAGGCAGAAAAAGTAAGTCCAGAAAGATAACCGTTCGATTATGAGTCGTAGTTTGAGCGTCCAGGCGATTCATTTCAATAGCGATAACTACGACTCAGGTAATAAGTCTACGTTCTGACGACAACTAAGTTTTGCCGCAACTGGTAAAAGGTGTACCTCGATTCATTACATCAAGAGCTTGCACATACACTATCAAATACGTGTATGGGACCAACTTAGGTAGCTCAATCCAAAGGAAGGGGGTCTTATTCAATGGAGGGTACTTATTTGAGGAAATACAAAAGGCAAATATATAGCAAATTTAAGGCATATATATCTTTATTTAAACTCCGATACAGACTATGGATTCTTCAAAGCAATGAAAACTTCAAACAAATTATGGTTTAGAAGACCCCATTAGCCAAACTAGAGTCCTGAGCCAAGACTGTTAAGTATGTACAAATATGGCACACCATGGTTAAACTAAATAAAAGTTGCTCAACACTTATTACTGACACTCCATAATTTTAACCACTCAAGAATTACAATGTAACACAGCAGTATTTAGAATATTATTCCATCATCCCCGTTGTCCTCTTCATTTTCAGTTTTTTCATCTGAATCTGATGAAGTACTGCTCTGAGAATGTTCACGACCTTCCATAAAAAGCTGGATTCTTGTCTTTGGTGGATGTCCATAATCTTTGATTCTTTCATAGGTATCAGAAATGATACCAATAAAAAGACTAAGCACAACAAAAATAAAAAGAGAAATAAAAACATAAAGATAGATTTTGCTAAAAATCCACAATGTTGTGTCTTTGTCTTTCATAAGTTTGAAAGTATTGAACATGTCATCTCCATTGACAAGAGAAAAGAGGCACTCTGATGTGGTGATAATATCTTTGAATTTTTCATGGTATGGGCCAAATACAACCCAACCACAGAATGCAAATCCAAAATATATGACCCCAGCACAAACAATAAACCTCATAACTTGTGGGAAGGCAACTTTGAGGGTGACTAAGAGGGTATTGTATCCTCTTAGAAACCCCAGATATCTCAGTATGCCAATCCATGAAAACAAAACAGCAGTACCCAAAAGCAAACTGCATATATCATAGAGAACCACATTGGAAAAATCAATGACTATCTTGATTGTCGTCCCACAGATGACCAAGATATCACTGACTATCATCAGGATGATCCAGAAATTGACAAAGTTAAATTTGTCTGACAGAGTGAGGTCTTCGTGACGAAACTCTTTGAAAAACTTTGTAGTCTTCTTGCACAGTCTCAAGTGCCTTAACAAAGACCTCAAGCAAAGCGAAAATGAGAATATGCAAAGTAGAATCACACATATCTCAACAGCAAGCTTCACATATGATGTATGGTTGTACGTATGGACATTCTGTTCATCACATGGGATGAAAAAGCTTTTGCAGTCCAAACGATACTGAAGAAGACCATCATAATCATCATTATTGAACGCCGCTGTGATGTCATACACGTAGCAATCTGCTTTCTTAGCATCCAGATCTGCCTTCAAATTTTTAGTTTTCATTGAAAACAAAAGCTCAATTTTAAATATCCACTCCAAATCATGTGGGATATTGTTCTCAGTGATGAAATCTTGTACATTTTGTGGATTAGTGAGGTTTAGGGGTTTCAAATAATGGCAGCTTCGAGTATGATCATCAGAATCAAGATCAAATGAGCCATTTTTGGTATGGAAATTCCTGACGATACATAATTGTATCTGTCTTTTATCAGGTAGATCATACCACCCCACTGTTGTTGTCGAAAAATTATGGTATTGCGACCAGACATAGTGCATGCGCTCATACAGATCGTATTTTGTGAATACTGGCACATAATAGAGCCCTCCGGGGTAATCCTTTATGAAGATATGCCGAAATGTTGCAAGATTGTCGATGCCAAAGCTCACTACCGACTGGATGTCAACTGCAAACCATGCAGCTTGGGCAGTGATCAAAATGATCTTGAATATCTGTAATATAAGCTTCCACGGTTTTCTTCCTTTGAGCTTGAATTTCTGATAAGGATTCATGAAATACCAACTGAGCTTTCTTCTGATCGCAACTTCATCCGCACTTGGGTATTCAAGACTTGTGCTTGGGCTTGTTGATCGGGGCAAAATGTTGTTGCCTTCCTCTGCTGACTCAGAGCTGACAAATGCATCAGAATGACACAGGATTCTCTGCTGGTGTCTTTGACTGCAACCACATAGAGTAACGGGGTTCATAGGAGCGCTTCCACGCCGAGATGCCATTTTGAACGAGGAGAGTTGCTCTGGTTTCGGGTTTCGTTACAGTTTGTCACAAGACAAGGCAATGACGATGACACCTTCGGCTTTCTTTCTTCCTTCTTCACTTTGTCTGCTGCTTTTGTATTTTAATCACAGCCTCGATATCAGTATAACAATATGTAAAAGCCTCGTTTACAATATTAAGCTCCATATCAACAAAACCGCAGATGTCAACATTTCAAGTTTGACATGCCTCAGTTCAACATGTTATATTAAGTTTAATTTTTGTTGTATCTTGTTGTTAACTGCTTTGAGACATGGATGAAAGCACTGGCCTTGAACAACATGACATTGGTGCACTTACAACGGAGCAGCAGTCAAAATTAAATGCTTTCAAGGTAGTAACAAGAAACAAGTTGAGACTGAGAGACTTGAAAATATCAAATTTAGATTTGGATAGGGAAAGAAAAGATGGTGAAGAGGCATGAAATGGATGCTTTAGGAAAATTCTGATGAATTCAGGGAGAAAACAACAAAATGACCAGATAGATAAAAATCAAGGATCAGAAAAATAAAGAATGAAATAATGAGTCCGTAGAGGGACACACCACCTCCACCTCATTAGTGACTGTGGCTGGTCCATTGTTTTGCTACTTCCGATGAAGGGTGCTTTTTGATTGGCTCACCGATGCTTTTGTCTTCAATGCCCACCATCGTCGCATTTTCCCCATCATCTTAGTTCATTGAAAATCATGTTCAATCTAAAAGCATCAAAAGGTGAAGGTGAAGGTGAAATGGTGTTTTAGTGCCAGTCGCTAGGATCTCAGTAGTAGGTTTACTAATCGAGACCTCGACCCTGGCTGTGACTATAAGGATTTTAATACTGATACTGATGAGGGCTGGATGTTGCTATGGAATCCAGATATCAGTGAACCCCAAAGATAAATCCAAAAGAAGAAGTAGTAGCCCTGTTTCTATTTGTGTAGAGCACAGTGGGGCTAGGAGGGCCACTCTAACAGTGAAAAGAATCTTTTAAAAACTGCCCCATTCAGGCACAAAATTTGTCTGAAGTTGGGCAAAATTTTCATAAGCAATCGATTGGCTGCTTCCCTTATCAAATGAGATAATTATGTGCTGCTGGAATGCAATCTAGTTATTTTTGCATTACCTTGTGATGAACTGCAGCACTGGTATCAATTGTGTTCATACTTTTTTTCTCTAATTTGCAAGTTGATGTCCCTTAAATTGCTTCTTGGTTCTGAAGTGCTCCTTGAAATGTCGTTATAGCTATTGATCGTTTGATTTTTGCAGATTCAGACAAGGACAAATAATGAAAAATACATAAGGAATCATCCAGAAGTTGAATGTCTTCTATCAAGTTTTATTAGGTGATTATTTGTTTTGTTTTGTTTCATTAATTATAACAAGCCTTAATTAGTTGAAAGTTCAGGGAAGTTCAGTTGATAGTAACATGTTTAGAGCAGTAAGCAAAAGGTCACCAGGAAGAGCAATGAGCTTTTGCTTGCCACATAAGCATAGTTTTTAAAATAGCCATAGTTACTGAAAGTATTTCAGATTTAATAGCATCCACTAAAGGACTGTTTGGATACTAGGCTATATAGCGTTAATCAGACAGTTGTTATGGAAACATGATTTCACTACAGTTATTTTCCAAATGTCTTTGGATGCTATCAAAGTTGGGGCTGTTGCTGATTGTGTGGAAATTGCACCCCCTCTAAAAAGAATTAAATGAAAGTGGAGGCTTTGCCATCTGGGGGTACACGACCGCCAAATTGTTGAATCTGACTAATTGATACTGGCCAATTTTTGTTTGTCAAACCCACTCTTTTGCAACACCGCTGTAACTGCAGGTCCGTTTGGCACTTGTGATGTGTCTGCCGTGTCTGCCTGATCTTCCACCCTAAAAACAGGCAGTATGCTCATATTGTTTTAACAACTTTTAAGAAATTCCATCTTACTTTTCAGTGATGTTTTGGTGCAAAGACCTGATAACATAGAGCAATTTGCCGCAGGTATTTATGCTACCAATCTTGTATCTTTATAATATTTTGTGACTTTTGTAAAGCTTCTAAAGGTTGCACGGTCGCACTTCCCAGAGATTAGGAGGTAGGATAAAACAGCATGTACCTACTAATATCTGTCAGTACAATTCTGCAGAAAATTACAGCAAGATATATTTTAAAATCATTGGCAAAGCACTGTTTCACTTAGGGGTTTTGAAATCTGTTCACATCAAAACCAAAAGTCTGGTTCTGTGTAGACAGAAAGAGTTCGTTTCCTCACTGGCACTCTTCCATTAATCCTATTGATCTTCCGGCTGCATCCGGCAAGCCGATTGGTGTTTAAAACACAATGCCAATTCATCTCCACTTTCTGATTGGTGCATTTGAGCCGCATCTGGGTATAAACTTCACCTTAATCAATTTTTTCGGTCTGTTTCTGACGTTTATACTCTGAGAAGTGTCAGACGAAAAAAAGCTTTTAAGTATGTTGAAAAATGTTTCCGCTATTTCTTGCAATATTGCAATTTTGTACTGCTCAAAGACTATTGAAAGTTTTATTCTTGAGAATGTAAGAAACTTTTCTTGAAGCTCTTACTTTGTAAGGAATACGGAGTACCCTACTCTCCTGGTGGACTGGAGTGTCCTATAAAGGATGAGTGTAGCTAAAACAAGGCGTGCAAATACAGATTTCAAAATTGCGATAAACTGGGAAACATTTTCAGCTTTTTTCGTCTGACACTCCACAGAGTATGAACGTAAGAAACTGACCGAAACAATAAACTAAGGTGGAGTTTATAACCAAAGCGGCTCGAAATGCATCAATCAGAAAGAGAAGCCTTAATTGGCATAGTCTTTTAAACACCAGTCAGTTGGGGGGATTCAGCGAGATGACCAATACAAATTGATTGAAGAGTCCTGGAGAAAAAACGAACTCTTTCTGTCTCAGTTCGTTTTCTCACTTGGACTCTTAAATTAATTTTTCATTGTTTCGGTCTATTTCTGACGTTCATACTCTGTGAGGAGTGTCGAACGAAAAATAGCTTTTAAGTATGCCTGAAAATGTTTCCGCTATTTATCACAAAACGTAAATATTTTGTACTATTCAAAATTTAAATACAGGTGTGCATGATAATTCAATTCATATATTTCTAGTGCAGATTCTTTAGCTATTCGATCCTAAGAAATAGACTGTAGTACTGGCTTTACATTCAGTTTTTTTTATAAGCAACCGCTTACAAGCAACCAAGATGTAGATGGCCTAAAACTTTAAGCAACGTATAGTACCACGGAAAAAGAACCTAAACAACATTTCGAATTATAAATAATTTATATCACTGCAAGCAATCGATGATTGATCAATATAGAAGCTATTTCCATTCGTTTGCCGTCAAAAACTTGCATATCAATGGAATGTTACTTGCATGAAGCATTTCATCTAAGGGTTTCTGTTTAACTGCCAATACAAAGTCTCTATGGTAATAATTACATGGTACTTCTTGACTGATGTTATTTATAGTATTTCCTTGCTGTATACAAGGTGTTATGTTGCATAAAAAGCTAGCGAAGTTGCTTATTAAAAACTGTGTGTATACTTGTTAGTTTATATGTAAAATGAATCTTTTTCTCAATTTGAACAGAATACTTCACGAATCCTGAACTACCCCTCAAGATAAAGGCACAGACGCAAAATAAACTTTCCAAAGTGAAACACTCGCAATGAACTTCTTGAAAGAGATCTAGCGTAAGCTCAGAGTAAATTTGTTGTGAATTTATCTTTCATCCGTCATATATAGCCCTGTAAATATTGGCGATTTGATAAACATGTTAATCAGTTGAATCTATGGTATCTTAGTTCTTCCTTGTCTATGTGCAAGGGCAAGGCTAACAACGAGGACAAAGCTTTCGGGCTACATTTTGTCGTTTTCGCTATTGAACTGAAGCGCAGGACGTTCCAATTACGACACTTGTAAACAAACATTAACTAAACCCCGAAATTCGGCTGAAATTTAAGTGCAACTTGCGAATGCAAAGTACGAATATGCTTAATTGCAGTTTAAAATTTGCAGTAATTGGTACAGCGTTGTTTTGGAGGTTGTGTTGCACGTTAGCGAATCTATACCCACTACTGTAGAAGATACGTACTGGTATTTTTTAGGAGCCTGCTATGGTGGATAAACACTTCTTTGGTGGGTTATTATGCTTGATGTGGTGGGTTATTATGCTTGATGTCGTGGTGTTTTGCATACCGTGGTGAGTAAGCACTACTGTGGTTGGTTGTCATGCTTGATGTGGTGGATTATTATGCTTGATGTGGTGGTGTTTTTTGCATACTTAGGTGGATAAGCACTACTGTGCTGGGTTATCATACTTGATTTGGTGGTATATTCTTGCGATCTGTGGTGTCCTACCCCTGGCGCTAACACTAATTCTATTGTTGTTATTGTTGTAAAGATAATGTTGTAAGCTATTTGCGATTAGTGATACGAAATGCGATCAAACAAGCTTTATCATTCTGTATAATATCCCTTCAATCAAACAGAATCAGTCTTAATCATTCTGTTCTGAAAATCACAGATGTGTTTTGAGTTGTGTATAAATCATACACTAATGATTCCATTAGACCACAAGCCAAAGCCTAAGCACTTTTAATGAAAGTTTAAATCAAGTACCAGCACGCGCGACATAATCAGCAAAATTAACCAACTAAGATTAAAAGATTAGGTATATTGCTTGAAAGGGTGGGCAAGTTTACTTTGTAAAGTAGCTTAAGAATGACCAATAAGTTCTAATTGCAGCGATTGTGATTTTCAGCCAAGACAAGTGGATTATCGATTTATATTTAA
>JACTAT010000056.1:1227425-1240669 GCA_014526335.1 Chrysaora quinquecirrha | reverse complement strand
TCCTAATGATAATGACTGGATAACTCAGAACCTCTTGGAGATATAAACTACAAAATATTGCATTCATTACTTTCTGCTCTTTAGAAGAAGGGCATTGTATAAGCAAGAAGGGTTTGGTTAAATGGGGAAGATTCAATAGGTTAGGAAGTTGGAATAGACATGGGGGGATAAGAAATGACATGGTAAATAAATGAAGCAACACAATACAATACAAAAAAAAAAAATAATTGTTACCTTCCCAAACCAACAGCGAAACCTGCCAAGCGTTGCCAGTTTTCTACAAATCACAAAAATAAGTTGATTATAAGGACAGCAAACCTTGAAGTCAAACTATTGCTGCCAAGATCCTAGGATCCCGAGAGGCATTGGCAAGAGGTATTATTTCAGGAATGCCACTTTTGCAAAATAATTCTGCAGTGCACTTTCAGGGGCCTATTATAGGTTTGCGGCTTCACAGCTTTGACCCCTATTTTGCGTGTGGCTTAAAAATTCCACAACACTTTTTCTATTGTTTGTGGCTTCAGAAAAAGTTGCCCTTGCATTTATTGGTGTGTATTGACATCAGTTTACCGCAGTATGCATGCTGCTTGGGGCATTTAAGGGGAAAAAGGCAACATACATTATGAATTTTACAAGGAACAGGCCTGAAAGGAGGGCTCTGTGGTGCTAGAAAACAAAGTAGGAAAAGTAGCCGACCGATCTAATCGAGCAATCAAGCAAAAACGTGACCGGATAAATGCCAATTGATAAGCTACTATCTAGAGCCGTTAGTGATATGTCTACAGCTTAGTGAATTATTTGATTACAGATTGCTGCTTTAAGTTAATTGCAATCTAAGTGCCATTTTCAGATTTTTGACAACTTAGTTTTCGGCCAGGTGCGCTTTTGGCACAAATAAACTTGTCGGGTGCGCCCAGACTGCATTCTTTGATTTTTGCGCAGGGGAAGTGCACGGATGAGAACAATAGGAAAACAATAGCCTCTATTGTTTTGAACAAAATTGTGCGCTCTGTGCATGGAGAATATATTCTCAGCGCATTACAAAAAAAGCAGGTGCGCTCCTGCCACGAAAAAGCTAGACTGGTAGACTGCCAAGCTTTCTGATCTGTGTTCTCTTTCAGCTAAATTACCTTCCTCTGCATTATTTCTAGTCGCATCTGAAATAGAACTAAGTATTCTTGATTCTGCTTGTCCAATAGGGTCATCAAAATTTTTTGGTCCATGTTGTTGCTGTTGTTGAATTGAGGTGCCTAGGCCATCATCTGTGGTCTCAGGAGGTTCTGATGGAGCATTTTCACGACCTCGTTGACTCACGGCCGAACCACTTTCTTTGAAGCCGAACAAGCTGTTGAAGACCATTGCGTTTAAGAATACTTGACTTAAAGATCCATCATCTTACTTCAAATCAAAGGAGTCTTAGGTTTCGCATTAAACAAACAGGATTGAAAGTAGCAAATTTCAAATGATGCAAAACAGCCTCACTTCGACTCAATCAGCCTCGTTTATCAGAATTTCCTCCCCAATTCAACTCAATTTAATTTAATTTTTAGTCATCATCTTCCAACAAATCAACATGGCGCAGAAAATTGACATCTACGAAGAAAATACCCTTTTTCAGCGAAGTCAAGTTGACCTAGGAAGAATCGAGAAAAACAAAGGCAAAGGGTAATGTTTCAAGATGAATAAAATCTTTAGTGTTTTGTTAAAAAATCTCTCAAACTCAAAAGCCTCCGGCAGGGGTCGGGCGGGTGCCAGTATGGAAAGAAAGCGATGTGCACCGGACATGTCCGGTGCACAGGGTGGCTGGTTGGTGCACAAGCTGGTGCACAAAGTTGCAAAAGCCTTGCTTTGGTGCACAAATTAAAAGCAAATAACCTGTTGTTTGATGCTACTTTTTTGATGCAGTGAATGAAGTAAAGTTATGGAAGCTGGAATTGTGATAGTTATTTATAATAGATATGAAAACAGCCAATCAAATATGAAAACAGCCCCTGGAACTCCCTAGATGTAGAACCTCCAAATTTTCGATTGTCGTCTAAATCACATCATAAACAGATTTTATGTTCTTTTTCCTAAAAAATCTAACAAACTTGCTGAAAAAAGGTATCAGTTTCTTAAAAGTAAAGTAAAAATGGTCATTCTAAGCCATTATCAACGCTCCAAATTTAAATTTTTTCTGGGGGTGCATGCCCCCAGACCCCCCTAGACAGTGTTTTAGGTTGGCTGTTGTTCTTACACCCTAAAGCAATTCTAGCTACCCAATTTTCAAAATCCATGGCTTCATGCCCCTTGACCCTCCCAGGTATATCGGTCTAAACGAATCTACCTTTTCCATAAAGGATAGATTATTACTGCTGAAAATAGGTATCCTGCTTCTTTAAAGCGAAAGTAAAACTGTCATATTGATTTTAGCCATTCTAAACGTTCCAGATTTAAAATTTTTCTGGGGGAGCATGCCCCCACACCCCCCTAGAAGGTGCATCTTCGACGCACTCTGCTGGCTTCGCCAACGGTGCACAAACCCTGGTGCACAGAACTGGGCCCAAATCCTTCTGTCCGGTGCACAAAAACATTACTTTCCATACTGGGGCGGGTGGGTTCGCCTTGCGCGGCCTTTCTTTATAAAAATGTCATTATTCTGAAATAAAGGGTTTAACCATGGAATTAGCTTCATTTCACAAATTACTACAATAAATTCCCTCCTCTCTAGCTGGCAGGAGATGTACCTCAAGACTCAAGACCAAATCGGACTTTTTACCTACGCCAAAAGAAACAATGGATCTATTGTTTTAAATTGAAATACCTAGGGTAATAGTCTAGGCTATTGTTTTTACTTTTCCTTAAAGATCCACGTCAGTACGCCAATAAAGTCTCAGACTCCATGCCGAAGATCTCCGGTGTGCATGCCATGTAGCCTATGCTGGAAATCTCCGGCTTGGAGTTAATGATACTTTATTTAGAGTACTGGCATGGATCTTTAAAAAACAATAGACTAGACTATTATTTCAATTACCTATAGAACCATAGATTTATTGTTTTTCTTGGCGTGAA
This sequence comes from Chrysaora quinquecirrha, assembly GCA_014526335.1. Classification (NCBI taxonomy): domain Eukaryota; kingdom Metazoa; phylum Cnidaria; class Scyphozoa; order Semaeostomeae; family Pelagiidae; genus Chrysaora; species Chrysaora quinquecirrha. The sequence continues at coordinate 1,237,618 of JACTAT010000056.1, read as the reverse complement.
GTCTGAATGGGTTAGCTTATTGTCTGGCGTGGCGGTAACACAGAACGCTCCCTGGGCCAGTTACAAGGATGGAGTAGTAAGTTGCCTAATGGAGACTTTGGCCCTGGCCTGTGATGCTACCATATACCTGGGGCTTGAACCCTGACCTTGCAAAGTCATTGACACAATGATCTAGCTGGATGGCATTGACACTGTGCAACATTCAATGAATGCCACAAGGAAGATCATTTTGCTCTTCCATGGTCATTTTAACTGCATACAGCAAAACACGCAGTCTAGGGATTAGATCACATAAAGATTGCTTGAACCAGTGACCTCTGGCTTTGTGTAAACTGATGTTCTTCCAAGTGAGCTCCAAGTGACATCCTGTCTTGCCAATCGCCCACATCGCCCATCAGCCCATCCCTGTCCTTTTCATGCAAAGGGCCAACAAAGCCAATCAAAATTACCTTCATAGCTTGTTGATGAATTGATTGATTGATTATCTTAATTGCCTGATGAATTGATGAATGATTACCTTCATTGTCTGAGATCAGATATTCCAATGTGATCGAAATCTATTTACAAAATCTTTCAAAAATTTCTTTTTTGCAGTGCTAGATCTTACGCATTTCTGCTCATTGCTGGTAAATGCTTGCATGCATTTGGAATCTTTGTTTGCTATGGAATATTGAAAATATCTCTCTTGTACAGTTTCTGTTCTTAGCAAAAGTTTTGTAAGTATGGAAGGCATATGTACTCAAATTGTAGATAAGACAAAAGATCTCTTGTGTAGCTGTTTTTACAGTCATACTTCAATCAGCTCAGTATGCTGTTAGTTGTTTGCTGTTGTCCCTTTGATCATATCCTGCATAAAACTGCAAAGGGTTATCCACTACACCATAGTTATTATTGACATATCTCAGAGACAGCTGGCTACCTTTTTCCCTAGTTTGAGAATGGTGGTCTTTTCATGGAGGCACTCATAGTTGAAAAATCTAAAAAAAACTTAACAGCAAGATTGCACATAAAAGAGTTGAAAAAAGCAGGGGACCGTCAATTGGAGGAGGCTGTCATTTTGCTTACTTAACAAACAAGAGTGATATTCATTCTAGATAGCAATTTTTAGCAGGAGTGATCTTTCAAGTAGATTTAGTGCCCTATTCTTTGAATTGTGATTTGATTTATTTTGTTGAATCATATATATGATGTTATCATTATTTTATTCAAGTGCTTCAGTCATATGTGTTTTGCTTCAAAGACCATTTACCACTGGAAAAAGAGTTTCGAGAACACAGGTAATTAGAGATAGCTATGTTTCCCTTCCTCAGTTCCAAATCTTTGCTTATCTGAATGTGAATCACAGTTTCAATTCTCAGATTTCTTCTTTGAGATATTTTAATATTGTCAATGCCAACATTGAGAAAGTTTTTATTTGTCTCATTGTAGTGGAGAGCCATCATTTTTAGTTCTGCCTGTAATGTGATTATTACTTTGCTGTGGCTGGATGCACTGACAATCTGTGGACCATTGAGGTAAGGTCTGAATGAGATTTTAGAGATTTCTAAACCAAATATCTCCATTTCGGACTGAAATTTGTCCAGTATTTAATTCGATTTTATTACTTGATTTCACTTTCGCCACATTGTTAAGAAAATTGATCTGGATCTTTTCTGAAGCATTCAACCCAATTCAAACCTGCCCCTTGACCATGTGTTTCAACTCTTGCATTGGATCCTATTAGGATTCCCTTCCTAAAAAATAACATTGTTACTCACAAACTAAAGATTGTTAAGGACATCTTTTAACCAAGTGACCGTAGGTGCACTATTTTTGATTTTACAAGGTCTCTCAACATGTTTCGGTCTTCTGTCGCCTTTTTAGCATCATAGATAGACAATTGGTCGTCCAATTACAGATGTTTGAGAGCCAGTTCTTTCTTGGCCTTCCACGACCTCTTTTCCCAAGCATCCGCCCATGTATGATAGAATTTCCTAAGCTTAGCTTTGTTTGATGTTGGGATGCATGATAGAATTTCCTAAGCTTAGCTTTGTTTGATGTTGGGATGCATGACAAAACCATTTCATTTTTCTCCTTCTGATCATGGATAAGAGCGTTTCATAGTTATCACCCTTTTGGATGATCTCTCCAATGACACTGGCATCCGTTCTATGTGCTCTGTAGGGGATCTGCAGTACTTTTCTGTAGCATTTCATTTCAAAAGCTCCTTTCCTTTTCTCTGACACTGCATCTTAAGTCCACAATTCACATGCATCATGCATGCACAATTGGTCATGCAATACAGATCTTTGATTCTTCCAAAACAGCAATTGCTGTGCAGAAGGCAAACTCTATGCATGAATCTTTGTACATCTTTAACAACGTTTCTAAAACAATCTTTCTCATTTCCAGGACAATTCTTTTGTACCAGCATTGTGACATAGTCATTTTATCAAGTGTGGGAATTCTTTTTCAAAAAGGAGCAGGTCTTAAGTCCAAGGTAAAAGAAAATTTGTGGCCAGTCACAGGACATTTCTTACTGCATTCCTTTTTCTTGATATTTTTTGGTAAATGAAGAGTGATAAGTCTTAAATAAACGATGGCCAATGGCTCCTCTGCATTAGGGACAAACAAAAGGCAACTTTAAAAATAAGGAAAAATCTATTTGTGCAAAAGTCTCATGATTTTAACCCCTCGTCGTTTAAGACAAGCAATCTCTGCTTTACTAACAACGAAAGAGAAATCTCTGTAAAGGAGCAACAAGAAATTTTCACGAAAATGCGTCTTTTATCTATCTTATAAATATCCAATCTTTGTACTGAATACAGTCTACTTGAAAAAAACACTTATCGCGGAAAGGCAGTTAGAATTGAATAATTTCAAAATCACAAAACATGGGGGTTTTTAATGCTAAAATCATATAAAGCATCCAAAACTAAGTCTAGGTGCAAAGTTTCACTGTCCTAGTGCGGATATTATTAATTTTTGAGAGTTCAAACTTCCTGATTCTAAGGGCTTTGACCATGAAAAGTTACTGATGGTGAACCTTATCGACCCACTTGGTCTAATAAAATCGCAAACTTTGGCCACTCTCATAAAATCAATAATACAAGCACTAAGATAGTGAACTTTGCACTGAGACTAAATTTTAGTGCTTAATGCGAATTTAGTATCGAAAACTCTAGCTGTATCTCCTGTTTCTGATAAATTTGTAATTGCCGCAAACATCTTCAGCCAGTTTTAAAACTACAAGCATTTCGGAACAGTTATCGATTGTTTGTTTATGTTTCAGATTAGAGGTGCAAGCTTCTTTTTGCTTGGTTTATTGTTTCTTCTTTTCTTCGATCATGATGAAGAACATAGTCACAAGTATCACCGTATCCTTTTTAATACCTCTATACATTTGTTAAAAAAACACACACAATAACAAAAGATCTCCTCACACCTTAGTAGTTGTAAAAACTGGAGTTCTTACAACATCGGAATATTATTTAAACATTGTGACGAAAAATAGAAGTCCCTTCAACAACTCTTCGCCATTCACTGCGACGAAAATTCGAAGTGAAAATGCACTACTGCACATGGGTACGAAAGCAGCGAAATCATTCCCTTCAACAAAGAAATTCGCCCAGTGGAGAGACGATCGTGCGATTAGAAGAGTTGGATTGTTTCTAGTTAAGGGTGTACCAATTGAAATTTGGTTTCTTGACAAACTTTAGCTGAGGGTGAACACAAAAGTGAATCATTGCATCATCTTTATCATTTCTTTACATGGTTAGGATTGCCAGATCACAAGGTTTGTCCTATAGACTTATTACCTGGGTGTAAGTCATCGCTCCCACAACCTTTTGTCTTTTTATTGCATAATACCGGCAGCTCAAACCATAGTCAATAGAAAAAAACACTGGTCTGGAAGCCTATTGTTTAAGCCTTTTGTTACTCGCAAAAACTTGAAACGTGTTCAATTTGTCGTCACGTGATCAAAGTAAGTGCACACCTGGAGGGAACAAAGTATGAAATGGTAGGCGAAATTATTGTACGGGAGGAAACTTTGGACATAATTTTATAGATTTATGGGATAAAGACAAGCTTGATGAATTGTTAGACCTCGGAAGCGAATAAATTCCGCGTCCCTGACCGTTTAACTTTTGTAAGGGATTCACAAACTGATTTTTGTCGTGAATGTTATCCAAAAGTTTTGCGGGGAGCAATTTTCAAACACGAATTTAGTCTTTCATATCTGGATGATTTCTATTTTTGTCATGTATGTATTTTCCATAAGTGCATAAAAGCAACTCTAGAGTATCATATGTGTATGTCTATCAATTTGATGTTTTCTCCATAATACGTGTCAGCTGATCACCCAAGGCGGACATTTCGGGGCTTTGAGATCAGCATATCCACGCCACCCATCAGCAAAAGAAGCTGTTGCCACTTTTTGTATATGTAGAGTTCACAACAGAGTACTGGAATGCTGAGACTGCAACAAAGTTGACTTGTGGTGTTTGTTTGTACGTGTGTACATTTTTCTTGAAAATTTTAGCTCCTAAAAACAGCCCCGACGGTGACAATTAGAAATATTTCGACAGGGATTGCCTGCGAGCCGTTCTTTGTGCAACTGATTTTGCTGCTGGCTGAACGATTTTGTCAAACCAAGTTTATTTTCCAACAGAATTGACCTATATGAAACATCTATAAATTTTCAGAGTCTATTCTCGGCGTTTTTCTCTAAAATTTTGGCTCCTAAAATGATTTCCCCGACGGTGACTCTTGAAATTTATCGACTACGATCGTGCGCGGGCCATTCTTTGTGCAACTGATTTTGCTGCCAGGCAAAAGATTTTATCGAACCAAATGGATTTTCCAAGAGAATAGAGCCATGTGCAACATGTGTAAATTTTCTGAGTCTTTTTCCATGTTTTCTCAAAATTTTTACTCCTGAAAACAGCCCCGACGGTGACATTAGAAATTTGTCGACAGGGATAGCATGGGAACCGTTCTTTGTGAAACTGATTTGCTGCTAGGTAAAAGATTTCATCAAACCAAGTTGACTTTTTCAAGAGAATAGACCTATGTGCAAAATCTATAAATTTTCATTTGTTGTTAAGAAAATTTCTGTAAATTAGAGACTTTTCTCGTTGTTTTTCTTGAAAATTGTTGCTCCTGAAAACATCTCGCGTACGTTTAAGCATCACCGTCGGGGCTGTTTTCAGGACCAGAACATTTCAGAAAACATAGAGAAAAAATTAGAAAATTTACAAATGTTGCACATGGGTCTGTTCTGAAATAAAATCAATTTGGTTGCAAGATCAGTTGCACAACAAATGGCCTGCTTAGGCCCCGATCGCAAACTGAACTCCAACAGAACACAAACTAATCACAAACTAAACACAACCTAAACCTATTGTGATTAAACTTATTTATAAAAATGAGACCATGATAAATTAAAAAATATGAAAATCAAACAATTTCGAAGCTTGCTTGCCATCAATCTACAAAGCCAAACTACCATGCAAACTCTTAGTGCGGGAAAACTTGTGCACTTACTTTGGTCACGTGATAGCTTAAAAACTAAACAATAAGTTAGAACAATAGGCTTCCAGACCAGTGTTTTTTTCTATTGACTATGCTCAAACTGGTGCAGGGAATGTCATTCTAGACTTATAACACACCTTAATGCGTTGCTATTGTCAGAAGGCTGCTCATGCTGGGACTCGTGCTAGCCTTTGCATACGAAAAAGCGGCCAATCTCTGCTAAATATAAATTTTAACCTAGTGGCCGAATTTGGAACGTTGTTAGGATACGAGTCTCGGTGTAGCAAATTGCTGTGGTTCGTCTGTATTTTATGAGTGGAAACTGAGACTCGTGTAATAAGTCTAATGCAATTCAGTTGTAGCGAATTGATGTTATTTTTTGTCTGCATTTAATAATAGAGACTTGTGTCTATTTGTTTTATGTTTCGACTTTCTTTCTCGACTTACACATCTTTTCAGCAGCCCTTGATCTTGGCCTTTAGGTCTTAGCGACAAAAGGTCTGAGCGATAAAAGATGTCATTTGCTTACCGCAAGGAAGTACTTTGCTATATATGGTATCGTTTGAGTGCGAATCATAGGTGAGGCCCCATTAGGAGGAAGCGGTCAGAATATGCCATATCGCCTGTTATTTTTGTAAATCCCTTAACCCCCTGTATGTTTTCTCCCTTTTATCCCAGAATTGCACAAAAATATCCCACATTCCCTTTATTTTGTCAACAATAGAGGTTTCCGCAAAAGATGGCGGCCGTTTCTGTCAATCCTTTGTTTTTCTTAAGGTTTCTGGAAGGGAATTCTGGGAATAATTTCCTTAGTTACGAATTCAACGTCTTCAGCTATGTAAAATACGTAAAGAAAGGAAATTATTCCCAGAATTCCTTTCGAAAATCCTTAATGAAAACAATAGGCTAAAACGGCGGCCATCTTTTGCGGAAGCGTCTATTATCCCTTATTACATTGATTTTGTCTGGAAATATCCCATATCCGTGATACCCTGCATCATTGTTGCTAAATCTTTTGAAACAACATTCTAGATCGTCATGTTTCTACACTTTCATCAAAATCTTATTATTTACGATTTAATTTATAAGAGATTGACTTCTAGGGTGATTTCTAGGCTGATTGATTTCTAGGGTGGCATATTCATTTTGCTCCTGGCATCAGTTGGCAGAGTATTCTATAACAGCTACTGTAAAAATTTGGCCCTAGATGTAGGAGGTGAGTGACTATAATTGCATTTTATCACAGAAGGTCGCTTTTTCCAACTTTCGTCTTTCTAGCTCGATATTCCTAAATTTCAAATCTGTCTCTCAGCTCTTCTGTGGAGCAAGTTACCGAGGCGGAAATTATGGCGGTTTGGGGGGCCCTAATAAGTTAAACAAACAAATTTAAAATCGTATTTCGTCCAACATGTCTTGAGTCTATATTAATGAAATTTCTTTTTAGGTGCTAAAAGACTAAACTGTCTAATAAACCTAACTGAAACAATGATGTTAACCCCTTGGCTAATTAGTGGTCTTATATTGAAGGTAAAATTATTCAAATATCTAACTCTGTTAAGTTTTCTTTTGATTTCTGGTACTAGCTTTGAAGGCTTGGTCTTTGTAAATTCTCCAAAACCTTCACGGGTGAATCTAAGTCCTTAAAACGCTAGGTTCCAACAAAAGAAGAAACTCTTTTAGTTAAAGATTGATGCAAACTCCTATAGCGAGAGTTGAAAGTACCTTCGCGAAGAATGTTTTGGACACCTTCCTTTTACGATGTAGGTTTGGCAAAGGTTTGGAAAATGTAAGAAAGCTTAACTCTGGTTCCCTTCTGTATCGTTGGAATGCGTCCATGTCATTGTTACGATGATATGAGGCTTACCATGATGTGAGATAAGGGGGTGTACGATGATATTAGATAGGGAGGCTTACGATGATATGAGGACAGGGAGGCTTACGATGATATGAGAACATGTAAAGTAAACATGTCCTCTCGCAATTTAAAGTAAACACGAATTTTGATATGGGAACATGTTTTATCGTTGCCGTCGACGAGGACGTGCTTTAAAAACATATTCCCTTTCATTGCAGCAACTGAAATCAATTACTATTTGAAGATTTTTCTGTGTCCCCGTCGTTTCCGTCCTAAATGATCATATGGGAAAATAAACGTAGCCTTCACGTCGGGGACGGGTCCCGTCGCCGAGTCCCCGTTGTATACGACGATATGAGAACCAGGCTTAATTTGAAAATCAGATACTCTGAAACGATGACGTCATCCAAAAAATAGTTGCCATAAATGCAGGAAAATGTATGGAAATGTACATGGATTTATAAAATATTCCTTATCTCTTTCTAGGGCCAAGCAATAGATGTTTCGAATTTCGCGCCAATTTTCGTGGTAGCTTTACTCGTATTCGTGATAGATTTCTACATCGAATCAATAGCGTCAGCAAGGCTCGATTCCCACACGTCATTAAGTATGGGATCAATTACGTCATTCATCATAGCATTAGCCATTGCATTATATTGGGAGCATGTTCCTTTCACCGTATTAAAACCATATGAAATGCAGAAGCATGGCATTGCTGCAGGAGCTGTGTTTGCTGCTCTCTGCTTCATCATTGGTAAGAAATGATTTTACTAGATTTTTAAAAGATTTGAACGTCACTGAAACATTTAAAATTCAGATTCGAACTTAGCACCCTAATTCTAAGACGCTTTAGAAAATTACGACACTTTAAAGACGCTTATTTATTAAAACGTGAAGGCAGTTTTTTACGCTTCTAGTCCTACAAAGTTGATTTTGTAGCGATTAAAAGTTTTAAAATTTATAAGCGATTTGACCGTGAAAAGTGACTTTCAAATCTCACATCGAGCGATTTTTCACAGTCAAATCCTTTATGAATTTCGAGTTTTCGTCGCTAATAAATCAACATTGTAAGGACTACAAGCAAAATAATTTGCCTCAGTAACAAACTTAAAGAGCTTAATCTAAATCTGGTGTCAACTTTTGTGTACGAAGAAGTTGTCGCAAATTTTTAAAACGAGCTATTTTCATGGCAATCGTTCTCGGATAATGTTTATTGACTGTCCCTGAGCCCTGCCGCAGCAGGCTCTGGAAGGTACAAGCAGTTTTGTTGACCCTTGTTATGACGCCAGCAGTTGCACATTGCGTAGGGGAAAGTCCCACAATTTGCTTGAGCTATTCTTAAATCGCCGTCACTTATTTTTCAAATACAATCATACGATATACTTTTTATTCTCGTATGCTTTTTTCGTAGCAACAAGAATATTAACCAGACCAATCCCAGTCAAACCCGGAACAACAAAGGGCATGCTGATTGGATTTTCAAAAGGAGGCTTGCCTCTTTATAGCTTTGCCGGCCCTGGTGGAACTATACCGCAAGCGCCAATGACAGTTTTAAAGCAATATCTGAGGCTGATTTTGGAAGCACCGGATTCAAGAAATATATTTTTCTATCTCTGTTTAAATTTGGTGAGCTTTTTCGAATTTTTTTTTATTTTGTACCTATATAGCAGCGAGTTTCTCACCTTTTCCTGTTACTCAAAGAAATTTTTCAAAAATATAGTCTGAAAAGCTTGCTTCTCGATTTCTATTATTGACCACAAACATAACTTTTGTGCATATGTAGTCAAATCCGTAGCTTTACATTTAAAACGTAACCTTGCTGAAACTTTCATGCTCCATAACTATGCACTCCAATCACAATATAATATCAATGGCAAACATTTATTCTCTGCACCGCTCCAATCTTTAATATTTCAATAGGCGCTTCCGCAAAAGATGGCCGCCGTTTTTTGCCTATTGTTTTCATTAAGGACTTTCGAAAGGAATTCTGGGAATAATTTCCTTAGTTACGTATTTTACATAGCTTCAGACGTTTAATTCGTAACTAAGGAAATTATTCCCAGAATTCCCTTAAACTTTAAGAAAAACAAGGGATTGACAGAAACGCCCGCCATCTTTTGTGGAAACCTCTATTGGATGTGACCACGACACGACACGTCAGTTTAAGATAGAGCATAGTTACAATGGATAGATCGGTTCAGTACATCTAAGGTAAAAGTGTAAACCCACTACATAGCTAAGTCCAACTACTTCGCTCGATGTTGTTGTCGTTGTTGTTGTTTTTTTTACAATCGCTCAGTCTGTTGGAGCATAGTAACTATGGTTGGAGTGACAGATCATAAGTAGTGGTGCGCAAACTAGAGACTCGTGTAATATAAGTTTAGTTGACATGGACAATACACATGCTAAAAATTGGCTGGAAAGTGCAACTTTTTATCAGTTTGAGCATGAGAGCCACAACGAGCAATATTCTCAACGTCATTATACTGATTTCACACTGAGAGGATTAAACCAGCTTTTTCCTCTGTAACTTTGAAAAATGCGACTGACCATTGCATTGTCCTGATATCGCAATACGTATGCTAAAACTACTTAGAAACTAATATTATGTATTTGTTACCTCGTTTTAGACTTTCACTGGCGTTGAACTGGTATATGGTGTATGGACAAACAGCCTCGGTCTGATATCTGATGGTTTCCACATGCTGTTTGATTGTTCTGCTTTAGTTCTTGGTCTTGCAGCATCCGTGATGTCTCGATGGAAGGCGACAAAGGTCTTTTCGTTTGGGTAAGTTGAATCACGTTGCTTGCAGTTAAAGATACA
>JACTAT010000056.1:948942-1214080 GCA_014526335.1 Chrysaora quinquecirrha | reverse complement strand
AAGTGGTTCTTTATGAAAAAAAGCGCGTAGTTCCCAATCTGGGTCTATATAGTGCCTTAGAAAATTGTTTCGCCTGTTTCTGTTGAATATACTCTGAGGAGTGCCAGGCGAAAAAAGCGTGTGTTCAAAGAGTTTCCGTTTGTCTTCACAATACCAAAGATAATAAAGTATTTCCTACAATGCGACAGAACTAGCGCCAACTAGTTGTAACTACTGAGTTATGTTGACATCTCAACAACTAGTCCAAGCTTATAGGATACACGATACAGTTGATTGCAGTTGCGGTAGCGCTCAGGTCGATTGCAACTGAAAGGAATCATTTGCCATCTAATCACAGAAGTAGAACATGGCCAATTTTCTGGAAATGTGTGCCAGCCAGTTGCCATAAAATGTAACTAGTTGCCAGAGTGCTTAAGTCGAAAGTTCACTTGCCATAAATTAGTTTCAAAAAATCGCTAATTAGCAGTCCGTAACAGTTCTTACTATGTAAAATAAAGACATAGGTATGGCTCTAAAGGTATGCCTGATCTAGAGAAAACATGAAACACAATACCTTGATAATTTTTTGACAACATAGTTCCAAGTTTCAGCATTATATTGCTGCATAACGGTAAGCCAATGCATCAACATTGAAAAAGAATGAATGTTATTTAGGTGGCCATTGTTGTAGACTGGTGTTATATTGAGAACAGTGAAAAAATCTCTAGAAGGTGATCCATCCAACTCTTGAATTGTTGCCTGTCAGAAAAAGAGATATATGTCATGGGCATAAAGGCAGATGATAAGAGCTTGCTTACGGTTAGAAGGGGCTTGCTTATGGCTAGTGAGGCCCAGTAATGCACCAAATAATACACCACTTCACCACTTGGTCATTTCAACCAAATTGTCAACAGGCCCAAAGATGCTAAGCCAGTCTGCTCCTGAGCACACCCCATGAATTTTGGTGAAAAGCAAGCACTTGCTGATCATGATGAATGCAGCTTAAGCCATAGAAACTACAAAACTAGGGCGTGTTCTTCTAAACCAATTCTTTTTTCCGTAGCCTTCTTTTTTGGAAATGTGTGTTTTTCAAAGCCATTCTTCTGAAAACGGCAGTTTTGGAGCTCTCCAAAACCTTCTGCCATCAAAAGCAGAAGGTTTCAGAGACTTTGGAGAGACTTTCGTTTGAAGTTTGAAAGAGACTTCCATTTTACCACTAGCCAGGAGACATCCCACGAACAGGTCGGGGGATGAGACAGGCAAGAAATTTGGAGAAAAAACTGACGGACGTTTGGAACAAACTTTTGAAAAGTCTCCGGCTTTCAGAATTCCTGTTTTTTGAAAATCATGGATTCTGTTTTTCGACGCTTTCTTCTTTCGAAATCAGGAAGGTTTTGGAGGTTTAGAAGAACACACCCTATAATACTTACATGCTTTTGAGAGATATTTTTCATTTGTGGAGATTGTTTTGATCTGCTGACATTAGTATAGATAAGCCAATTACACAATTTTCTTGACAAGGCTTGGAATGCTTCAGGATCTGAGTCAATAGCTTCAAACAAGCAGCTGTTTTCTTCAGTTGATAACAAGATACCAGTGCAACATCTATGCACACAAGAGCTTACATCTGAATTATTAACCAGTTGCAATATGCGTAACAATGCTGTGCTATATTGCACCTTCAAAGTGCAATTCTGCAACAGCACACTCAAAAACAACATGAGATTATGCTTATTTTTCAGGCTGGCTTCAAGATTACTATATAACACTTGGAGATTTACATGAGGCGACCATTCTCTCAATAGTTTTATAACCAAAATTTTGTTTTTGTATAAAAGTGGTAACTGCTCTCCTCTGAGTACAATTAAATCTTCTTCAGAAGGCAAGAACCTTGAAACAATTTTGTCATAAAAATGATTTTGAATATACTCAGATTTGAAAAAATCCAGCAGTTCTTTTTCATTTACTCTGCTCTGACCTGACAAAGACTTGACATCAGCTCTGCTGGGCCTAGGCCTACTCGTCATCGTCAAAAGAATCAAACGTTTTATGGTGTTAATAATTTGATTTAGTGCGGAGTCACGCTTTTCAGCCAACATTAGCTGCTTCAGTGTTTCCACAAGCTGACGTGGGTCTTGTTCTGGATTCAGACTCATCGCATCAACATGAGAAACAAAGCTTCGCCCCAACGTTGCAAATGGAGCTGCAGTGGCGGCCATTTTGAGCACTTCCGAGTTGAGTTGATATTCAAGGTGAAAATGGTCAAACCTCATTGGTCAAATCGATTGTTTCGAGCGTTTCATTTTCACACCTCCCGGATCAAACAATTACTGTCGTTTGTTTTTTTGCAAAAACGGTGGAAACAGGTGGTTTATCGGGCAGGTCAAACATTTGAATTGCAAACGCTTATACGATTCGGTTAATTCCAAAATTTAGAATTAACAGAATCGTATAAGCGTTTGCAATTCAAATGTTTGACCTGCCCGATAAACCAACAGGCGTTGTTTTAGCAGTTCAAATCAACAACAAAAATCACTTAGAATCAGAAAGCTATTTAAAAGGAAGACAGGAGACTTCACTCCTGTTCTGGCCGGTTCCATTGTGAATGTTTTGAATTATGCACCACACAAATACATAGATAAATGTGTTTCCAACTTCAAGGTTTTTGCATACCATCGGCGTCGAGTGAACTAACCGAAACAGACTTTTCGCTCAGTTTTCCTTTTCCAACAAAACCGGGACAGTTTGAAATTTGCTTATCAAATGAAATATCAGACCGCTTAGCCACCTCGAAAAACATTGCTTGTCAAACATTTGTCGCTCGCGAGAAGCCGAAAATGTTTATGAAGTTTTCTAAAACAAGGCAAGTCCTATTTGCCAAGGTAATGTGTTGCAACTTGGCAAATGAGATCTTTAATGTCTGCCCAACAATGTTTGATCATTTGGCCTAGGACATAGAGTATGAAACAGAAAACTGCTTCTTTCCTAGTTACGCTTAGCACAAGGGAAATCAAGCAATATAAAGGTATGTCAATATAATATAAATTAATATAAAGTATGTTAATATAATGGTAAGCAGTATAAAGTTCACCTAAAAGGCAGCATCTATGGTTTGCCCTTTTAGCGCATTTTCATTTTTAATTCATAAAAATTCCGACACCTGAAAAGCCAGTTAGGCCAGTCAAAGCCAGTTACAGCATCTACTACGAGTTTCTTGTTTCAATTTAACCGCATGTCCTATCTTAAAACTTTCTTTTTTATCTTCGACAGGTATCGCAAGTTTTTCTTTTAGTTCTGCAGCCATAGTCATAAACAGCCGGTTAACATTTACATCGTTTTTAGCACTCGCTTCTAAGAATGTGAAACCGAGTTTCTCCGAAAAGCTTACCGCTGCCTCGCGATCGACTTCTCGTTCGTCTTTGTCGCATTTATTACCGACAATCATCTTCAGCACTCCATCGCAGGCGTGTCTCTCGATTTCAGTTAACCAGGCTCCGCAGTTTATGAAAGTATTACGATCTGTGACGTCATAGACTATAATGATGCCGTGTGCCCCACGGTAATATGTTGTTGTTAAAGTTCGAAATCGTTCTTGACCAGCACTGTCCCAAATCTGAAAGAAAGAGCCATTATTAGATCATCGTTGATTACATATACCGTAAATCTTCGAATAAGCCCCCACCTTCAAATAAGCCCTCCCCTAGAATAAGCCCCAACTAAGAATTCATTTTTGCAAATAAGCCCTCCCCTCGAATAAGCCCCCATGGGGAATTAATTATTTGAAGGATTTATGAATTTGTTTCTGTCTATAATGCATCTTTCAACTAATTAAAACACTGAACAAGTTAGTCCTGACAGGTTATACCATCAATTCAACCAATAATCAGTCAATGGCTGTTGGCAAACAGCTGATTTTGATAAAAGGGATTTTTCTCTCTGCTAGTCTTTCGAAAACACACTGGAACCACTGAACTTGAAAATAAGCCCCCCCCTCGAATAAGCCCTCTCCTCGAATAAGCCCCCACCCTAAATGTCATTTTTGCAAATAAGCTCCCGGGGGCTTATTCGAGGATTTACGGTAAGCCAGGTCGACAATGCGCAAAGTCAGTGCTGGTTGCAAACTGCTAATCAGCAATTTTTTGAAAAATAATCAATCGCAACTGACAGATCGACATAAGCGCTCCAGCAACTAGTTGGCAAAAATTTAAATAGACTATTAATACAATGTCTATAGCTAGTTTCTCAAAGCAAAAACCATGTCAAGAAGTGAACTATAGGCTACTACCCATGTCGGCCCCTAAGTAACCATGAAGTAACCCATTCTAGAACGACATTTATGGTATGTTAAGCAATGGAACAACCACTGACACAGTCGCTTACCTGTAATTTTACAACTTTATCATCCAAATAAACAGTTTTAATCTTAAAATCAACACCAATCGTACTTATGTAGCTTTCACAGAACGTATCATCAGCAAATCTCAGCAAAAGCGAACTTTTCCAACTCCACTGTCTCCAACGAGTAATATCTTGAATAGATAATCGTAATCTGGATGTAACGCCGTATGCAAACCGATCTGTAATCCAGATGGCGGTTCATTTGGATCCCGATAAACCGAATTCATCTTCGATCCAGTAGATTGTGGCAAGATCCAATTTATAATGGAAGGATAATAAAATCGTTATTATCTAGTACGTTAGAAGTTATTTTCTCTTTTGAACCATCCAGAATCGAAGCTCGCAGTTAATGAATCTATCTAGTTATAGAATCTACGATTTAGTTGGATGAACAGTAGCCGTATTGTTTAATTGGATGAACAGTAACCCAACAGAACGGCAATAAATTCAAGAAGAACAAACCAATGTTGATATTTCTTAGAAATAATGATGTCTCATATGCAATATCCGGACTGATTTTGTTGATGCTAAAATTCACCGCTTGTAGCTGTAGCACTGATAAGAACCGGTAATATCTACCGGATACTATGGCAAATATACTTGGTTTTCGGTACTCTTGACCGAAAAAGGCTGTAACAAACTGCAGTGTGGTGTTGATAAAGTTTACCGACTCTAGAAATGATTAACTTCGATTCTCATGATTTGTACCGAATACGGTTGTAGGGCAATCTAGTTTCAATGACTTTCGCTACCGTTTTCCTGATATTTGGTATTTCCAACAGAAATACCGTTGGAATTAAAGTCAATCTCGGTTATTTTTTACCAAATGCCGTTGATAAATTTTCAATTTCGGTAATATATAACCACTATCGCTGCCGTTTTCTCAAAACGGGGAACTTGTTACCAAATACCGTATAGCGGTGAAATATATGAACATAAATCTCATTAAATTACCAACTTTCGTTGACAAATCTTCAATTCCAGTATCAATTACTCAATTTAGTTGAAGTTTTCCCTGCCGAATATCGTTGCGATGAAAACCAATCTCGGTTGAATTTACCAAAATTCGTTAGCAAATCTTCAATTTCAATAATATATACCGACTTCTATTGCTCTCTCTTTTATATCGATCACTAGACTTATTACCTGAGTCCCAGTTATCGCTCATGAGACCGAGGCCAACACTAAAATGAGATCGCTCAAACTGGTTGTTTGTAGCGGGGTGTCGGGGTGGTGGAGGAGCGGAAACTAACGACTCATGCAATAAGTCTAGTTTTATTGAGCATTTTTGCAGAGTTTTTAACAGAGCTTCAACCAACTCAGATTTATACTTTTTATGGCTGTATAGCACCAAGCAAATCTGACGGTCGCTTCAAAGACGGACCAAATTGTCGAGATAAGACCGGTCGTAGATCAAACTTCTCTCAAACGAAGACAAAGAATCAAGCAAGAGAAATCAAATCAAAGTGTTAGTCAAATACGTACTTTTATATCAAAACTAAACCCACAGGCTAGACATATACATCCTTAGGAAAAAGCAAATCCTTCTTGCCTTCAAGTATGAACGTGTAACATAAATTCAAAATGAAAAGTTAATTAACTCACCAACTGAGAAAATGAAGAAAGAGATTGAAGAAGACTTTCTTGCACGTTACTTTTTTCCTAGAAAATAGGGTAAATTCAAAAGTTTCATTATTCCTGTTTTTGTTTTCAATGTTTTCAACCAATTTTCTGCTCTCGTTGTTCTGAGAGTGATGTGATAATAAAAGGGAATAGGAAAATGTTTCGCGTTAAGATATCTTTGAATAAAGCCATGCTCACGTCGAATTTGCGCGCATTTAGAACCGTTAATCGGCAATTGTTTGGAATTAGTGGAGTCGCAACTGATCTGTCGACAAAAGCGCTTCGGCAAATAGTTGGGAACTAGGTCCTTTTTTACGGTAACTTATGTTCTTGTCAATCACAATTGATTTGAGCGCTCTTGCGACCGTAACCAACGGTATCCTTTAAGATCTGAAAGTTTTATTCAGCCAAACTGAATTTTATTGCTTAAGGCCCTTGCCAAAGGATCAAACATTGTTTGTCAGAAGTTTGAAATGTGCTGGTCAAGCAATGTTTGAACGTTTACTACGTCACAAAACATTGCTTGACAAGCATAGATATGCAGAACCGAGGGGCGATTCACTCCTTCGAAGTCTCGTACACCTTTGTTGCAAGTCCTATTGTTTTCTTGGAAATCCTTTGGAAGTCCTTTTGTTTTAATAGAAATCTCGTACGCTTTTTCGCAGAGTGAAATGCCCCTCGTGCAGAACTCGATGAGCGGTGTTTTTGGAAAAGCTCAAAATCATTTTTGCTTGACACGAGTAAAAATGTTTGAATGTTTGACGAATATTGTTTTGCGACCTGGCCAAACAGTAAACTTATATTTGCTTGACAAGCAAATTGCGAATGCTTGGCAAACAATGTTTGATCGTTTGGCCAGGGCCTAACGTAAATTCATCCAGGTTAACAGGTTGACTCAAATTTCGAGCTTCATACAAAATTCTTCTATCCAGAGCTTAACCGATCATTACACAGAAAACCTCAACCCGTGATATTAACAATGCTTAATCTTAACAAATTCATTGTGTTGCTTTGTCTTACATGAAGTCAACTCAAGTTCGCAGCGTAAGACATCTCAGTCACTTAGAAAGGGACAAATCGTGCCTAGAACGTGAACTACCAAGTTTAAAGTCTATGCTCAAATTACGTACAAGATCCTTATCAAAATGTCTGTACTGCAACGTCTATTTCTACCCTCACTAATATCAAAGAATTAATTTAAATCAATTAAAGTACGAAGTAAATACAAATTGACACGAAATACAGCTGAGACAGCTTTTGTAGGAAAATTCAACGTTCCAAATGTTTCAGTAGTTTATGTTGTGTTTGTGGCCTAATAACGTGTCGCCTGCGCCTGCACACTACTTCTAGCTGCCTCCGCAGCGGCTTCTTGGACATTCTTGTTTGTGATGACTCCTCGTGCAAACTCGCCTTGTGCCTTCTGCAGACTTGCTCCACTGCTTCGGTAGATAGAGTGTACCTAAGCAAGTAAGGGCGAATAAAATAAAAAATATGCAGCAAAAAAGCCGGAGAACGAAGCTAAATTTTGGTTTATACTAGCGTAAAGGACTGTGAGACCCCCAGGGGCCAGGGGGCACTCTTACATATTTTGTTGGGGTGCGTGAGCAATTTTTTGTAGAACCATCCTCAGGTAATTTTATTATACGAAAACGTATCCACAGGTCATTGAAATTTTCGCACTAATTTAACAACTACAACATAAAATGGCTATTAAGTCCACATATTTTTGTTCCGAATTTTAGCATAAAATTCAAAAAATGTGTTTTAAAATCGTCTTATGCACCGTGTTTTCTGTTTTATCAGATAATATAAAAACATTAATCATATTTTGGCAGATAAATTAGAAAATTACCCATTCTTAAAAAAACATTAAAAAAACGCACCCAATCTCTGGTAAAAAAGCATACCCATTCTAAGGTAAAACCAAGGAAAAAAGTCACCCACTCTGGCCGTACATCACCACCACCCAAACACTTAAGAGTGCCCCCCCCTTGTGAGACCGCATGAATAAATTGGCCACTGGTGTTAAGGCCTTCATAAAAGGAGACCTGTTAGGGCCAGTGCTATTGTCTATTGTGGGAAGGTGTCCCTTGTAAGGAGGTTCGTTTTCATAAATAAATCTTTCGGGGCAAAAATATGAAGTCAAACACTTGTACTATATGCTGTATAGAGATGTCTATGAAAAGAGGCTCCAGTATAGGAATTTCATGTAGCAAACTTACCCTTTTTAGAAGAAGGGCCATAAAGACAGCTAAGACTGAAAAAATGGCACCAGAAATAAAGACCAAAGCAGCGACTGCTTTATTGCCTGCATCCAACACTTTTGCACCATTAATCCAACCACTAAAAGAAAATTAAGACAGAAAGTGAAAATACCCTTACTCGATTCCCAATTTCAATAGAAAATTGGGTAAAAAGGAGTTTGTCGTGCATAACTTAAATGGGTTGCGAAAAATAGTGCAGGTATCTTTGAAAACATCCGCTTTTTCTCGCAATTTAAGTTTTTTACATCTCAAACGTTATTCAATGGAGTCGGAAAATTTTGTGGATCCGAACCGGTGCAGAATCATTAAGTATAATCCTGTAATAACGTACTCGAAAGGACCGTAGTATTTTGTGCGTTTATAAAAAAACAGTTATAAACAAAGCATTTTCTTTTTTCTGTTGCTCAAGCCTCATTCTGTTTTGTTCTGTGTCTATCAAAAAACGAAGTTGCACAAGCAATTTTCTACGATAATTCTCTTTGACAAATTTCCTTGTTCGTGAAAATTGACAAAAAAACAATCTTTGACAAGTTTTTTCCTTGACATGTTTTATTTCCTTATGTAAATTAATAACGAGTATCTTTTGCTCTTCAATCGAAGTATTAGAAAATTGTCAAGTCAACTTGTCAAGTCATCTACACGAGCAATTTTTGTATACGACAATTGTTTCTATCACAAATGCATTGGTTGAAAAACTGGCGTTGAAAAACTGGCATGCCAGTTTTTGAACAAGAGCACTTGTCACAGGAAAAATTTTCCATTGACCTCAAATGGGCCCATAGTAAGAAAAACTGCTCGTGTAATTTCGGCCTAAGTGACTCCAAACGACTGAGTCTTAAATGGTTTCTAACAGTCGCCACATAGTAGGTTTAATCTTAGATAACAAAACCGAGATTTTACTTAACTTTGTAAACCTTAGGGGTTCCAGCAGTAGCTAAAAGATAAAGAAAAACACACAACTTTGGCAAGAGTTCTAAACGGTTCATACCATGTCCCAAAAGCAGGAATTCCAAGTGCATAGATGATTGTCAGGATGATTTGAAAGAAAAATACAAAGAAGAACAACATAAAGTTGAATGAACTGTCGTTTCTGAATAAAAAAGAGAAAACTGAGATCAACAAAACAGAGTAATAATTGTACTAATATAAAAAGAATGATGTAAAGGCCCATTTTGATTTGCATAATTTCTATTAAATATTTCTTGGGAAACATTTCTTCCAAGGATTTGCGGGAGGTTTGCATTTCCACCAAAAAAGCCCCATCGACAGGTATACGGATGCTTTTGGAAACAAAAATTTATCGTTACGTTTCTGCCTTCCGTCCACACATAGCCGGCGTTTTTGCGTTTTCAAACATATCTGTTTACGTGAAGACAGGGCCTAAATGGGCGGACCTAAAACAAGCAATGGAAAACATAGTGGTGGATTTCAGTCAAAAACAGTTGAGAATAAGACATAACAGCTAGCTGGTATTTTTTGTCATGTAATTTTCGAAGAAACTAGCGAAAAAACCTTAAAAGAAATTTCATATTCTGGGAAATAAAACTTGCTAAACTAAAGAGACGAAATACTAAATTCATCATTCATGTCAAAGTGGTGCTTTTTTCGAGATCTTTTTTCGCAATTCGCAAAAAATATTTCAGTTTAAATTAACTCTAGGTCCTAGCCAAACGATCAAAGATTTTTTGTTTAACATTTCAGATATGTTTGCAAAGCAAAATTTTTGCATATTGGGCCAAATCACACAACATTGCTCGTCAAACATTTTTTTTCGAGACAAGCAAAAATGAAAAACTTTAAAAAAATGGCTGATCGAATTCTGCTTGTCAGGCAAGTTTTTTGACGTGGCCAAACGGTAAAATGTTTCTTGGAAAGCAAATCTCAAGAAACCGTGGTTTTACCATGGTTTGACGCAGCATGTTTGATCGTTTTGCCAGGGCTTTAACGTGAAACACTTACTTGAAAGCTTGATATAATGGTCTGTACCAAAACAAAAATGAGCAGGGAATGAACAGAACGAAGTACAATACAGCTACACCAAATGTTACTGTTGATTGCTCTCCTTTGCCAACCATAAGAGCAATTGATGCAATTAAGTTGAACAGTAGGGCGAATGAATACACTGAAAAAAAGAGGTAAAAGCTAGTTTGATTACTTTTTATGTCATGGAATGTAATGTAAAGTAAAATAAAATAAAACGTAAAAAATCGACATAATGCTACTTAGGCTACTTGTGTGGGTGAAACTGAAAACGTGTGCAGTCACTCATACTCAGTAAACTAAGTTTCAGATATCAGGTGGTGAGTACATGGGCTTTAGACTTATTAAATTCGTCGTAGTCTACGCTCTTCCACACTCCACCATCCCGCTCCAACTACTGAAGAAACAGCTGTCTGTTGTTGTAGTTGTTAGAAGCTGTTTCCGAAAGAGTAGGAGGAAGATAATAAGTCTACATGGGCTTACCATTAAAGGATCTTAATTGCCTGGGGAGTAATAAAATTTGGGTACCGTTAGTACCGCCCATATGAGTGGGGTTTTGGCCCTGAAATTCCCTGCGCACGGGTACGATTTTAGCAAAATCCGCATATAACAGGGTGGCAAATTGAAAAAAGTTTCTTAGTAGTTGCTTAATTTTAACTGTATATTTTTGCCTTATGAATAGTATAGAGGCTAAAAAAACAGCAAAATTTGGAATCATCCTATAGCTTTTTATGTAACATAACGCTAGAACATCTAGTATACAGCAATAAAATAGTAATCTATCCTCACCGTATTCTACTCTCTTCCTTTCAATTGACTAAGATATGGAGAGTGCGAAGGAGGCTTCGCTGTTTGAAAGGTAGAGAGTAGGCGAGATCGTCGCTGAGGGAAGAGTGGAGGGGTGAAGGGCAGCTTATCTTATATTGCGAGTTCCAGAAGAAGGATGGCTAAATCCCATGCATTGAATTTTAGTAACCCAACAAATCCCCTTAGGACGTCATTGCCTTGCTAAATGTATCCCCAGGGGGTCTTTAGATTGTCTTATCTTAGCCTCGTTACGAATTCAGAGATTTGTCCCAGGTGAGAATACTATAAATAACATCAGTCAAGAAGTACCATGTAATTGTTACCATATAGAGACATTTTATTGAAAGTTAAACGGGAACCCGGTTGCTTATAAAACACTGCATGCATACTTTCACTATAGCTCCTAGCCATGGGCTAATAATACTTCAAACCTAATAGCTGCTTCATGCATTCAAAAATATAAATTCCGGTTTCTTAATTCATGCAAGAAAGAAGGCAAATAGGCCCTTGATATGTCAAAATCACGAAGGGATAACCAAATGGTTAAGGCACTTACACTGCCAGAGGTAAAACATCATTCTACATGTCTTCTGATACTCGATTGGGATATCAATGCTGATATCATGAAAGAAGCACGGCTTAGGACAAAATTTCTTTGGAAGTGGTGGAAAATTATTCTCTCTTTGCACTAGAAAATCAAAAAAAAAATAAAAAATTGTCGCAGCGACCGTAAAAGCTAAAGTTGCACGTGTAGCCAAGGATAGATTTTCGAACAGAATGTTCTGCGACCTAAGAAAACACAGTCGAAAAACATTGATTTGTTGAAATTTTCACGAAATGCTTTGGCTTTTCGCCAATAATGTTGCAGCGTGTAGCCGGTTTTTGCATTGACGACGCAACACAATGCATTATTTTCGCGCGTTTTCTTGGACCCATCTTCTTACGCGCAGGCAGATTGTCTCAGAACTTCTGTCGCAGCGTTTTGTCGTAGCATGTAGCCACCTCAGGATTCTTCACGACAGGACATTTTTAGGTGTGTTGCGTCGCTAGAACAGGTGGAAAATCGTACTTATAGCCGCGGCTTTAAATAGAATCAATAGCGGCTAATTTCTTTGTCATGAAGAGAACAATAACCATACACACCAGTTTTTTGTAAATTATGAAGTTCTTGCTCCTTTTTGGATAATTCAGCGGCCTTTCTTTCTAGATCCTAGAAAAAAAAATATTAGCAATTACTTCTCTTGAGCAGTTATCATCAATCGGTAACTTCAAATAGAAGATTTTTAACCCCTCTCCAGTAGTCACGGTCTTCATCTCCTCTTTGGTCTGGCTTCCATTAAATCGTAGAAAGATCTGTGACCGTCTGCGATCATCGACGATCCCTTCTTCTATCTACGATTTCATGTGACTGTTTACATACATCATCGACTGTCTGCGATTCAGCCTTCATGATGCAGTTCTAGTTCTTATGACCAAACAATGACAGCTTACAATTAATTCAGTCATCATCAGACTCATGAAGGCCGATCGTCTGCGGTTTGTGTTTCAATAAAGTTTTTCATTGATCGGGACAGTCGTAGTGATCGGGAAAGTTGAACTCATTTCAACTCTGCCGACGCGTACGACTAACGATCACCGACAGTCGTAATCGACAGTCGTTATCGACAGTCGTAATCCGGAAAACAACGCAGATGATCACTAATCCTCTTCTGATCTCTCTACGACTATATGAAAACCTGGCATTATGCATTACTCAAAATCTAGCTCTTTCCATTCTACGACATTCTTTATCCAAGTTTTATGGGGACATCACTAGACCTTTCCCACATACTCTACCTTATTAAATGTCCAAAATATACATAGCGTCTTTCTCAATTTGATCTTCTTGAAAAGCAGTTGATACACTGGTTTTTACAGAAGTAACAGGGGTATCTCATTTTAAATAAGGCTGTCATTAACTTACTTCTTGTCTCTTCCTAAAGGATTCTTGATCACTCTGCAAAAAGGAAACATGGTTTGTTATGTACTATGCACCAAAATTTTAGATAGTACAAGATTTTTGGGTGGGGCTGAATTAGTCTTAAAAGTACAGGAAATTACTAATTTAATAATGAAAAATGCCTGAAAAATTTGGCTTGCATAGATTTGATAACTACACAAAAATAATAGTCAATTGCTTCCCTGAATATCAAATTCAATAAGATAATAATCAAAGCCCACCATGCCTCAGCCCAGTACTTTTCCAGCCTCCTTAGGCACTAACTAATAGGATGTCACATGAGAAATAGTTGATAAGTGTCAGACAGTTCATAAGATTTTTTGGGAGCTCCAGCCCACCACCAACAACATCAGTTAATGCCCTGCTGTTGAAAGCATTTCTGGTCTGTGCATAGTATTAATCTCTCTCATTATATCACTGGGGGCACATGCCTGCATGTTCCAGCACTATTGGTGTGTCCTATTAAAAAGTCTGCTTGCCACTGAATGGCCTGTCAACAAGCAGGCAGACTCTTGCCAGATCTGTCTTACCCTGCATATTTCTGTTGCTTCACATGGCTCCGCTAGCAATAACTTTGTAGGACATGCTTTAAAGAGCCCAAAGCACTAGCATTAAAACATATACTATTATCTCTGGCCAAGACATTATCAAATAAAATGAAATAATAAATCAAACCTGTGTTGATCCAGGATACTGAGCATATGATGGTGGTGGTTCAGCACGAGTTGGTTCAATTGTGGCAGGCTGTGTGTAAACTGGCTCACTGCTCTGTAAGAGGAGAAAATAACATTAACAATGCATTCTTTGCTACTGCAAATCATGCATGCTCCCAGGGCTTGAAAATATCTGCCAATACACACAGCAGTGATTTATATTTAAAGGAAGATTTGGTTAGGTTTCACAGGAAATTCTGATTTTCAACCTTTGCTGTCTGAAAGAAAAAACTTTTTTCCAGAACTGCATGTACCAGTAAAGTGTGCGTAGTGCAAGAAGAACAAAGGAAAGTGTAAGGGGTTGTTCAGCACAAGAAGTACAGAAAATTAGAGGACAGTTTAATGGGCCCCCAGTGGTGGACATTTTGTACATGTGGTTGAAGTTGATGTTTGAGTGAAAAAGTGTTGCTTTTATACTAAAAGTAGTTGTTTTCATTAGCAATACTGGAATGCTGCTCATATGGAAGATCTTTTCACCTGAAATTCTTCATGGAAGTACTTCCCTGGATTAATCTTGCTTTGAGATGCTGAATTTGCGGCAAAATGTTAATATACAAACATAAATATAAAGTTAATCTTACAGCAGGCAATGTGGGAACTGTTTGACTTTTAGATTGCTGATCAGCAAAAGGATTGTATTCTTCAAGAGCTTTGTGGCCTCCACCAGTTGCAGATGTAACAGATGGATCCTAAAGATTTGATAAAGAAATTATTTTCTCCAAATTGAATTCTCAAAAAATTACACCTGATAAATCTTGCTACCCGGATGAAAATTAATTCAGTGTTTACCTTAAGAATGATAGAGAAATTCTTTGTGAACACTTTGAGTATAGCTTAAGTGTGAATCAGTTTAAGATTAAACAATAATTTACAACAAATGATTTCCAAAACAGTCTGAGTGAAAATGAAACATCTGCATTGCAAGCTTCAAAGAGTGGAGATAAAAATAAAAAGTTGTGCATTGGCTTGTGCATGGCACTGATCATTTAAAAAACATTTTAGGTGCTGTGACCTAATGGTGTAATCCAGCTGACTTGTGATACAAGGAGCTCACTGTGGTCAGGTTCCAGCTCGTCACAACCAGGGTTGAGGTCTCGATTAGTTAACCTACTACTGAGATCCTAGCAACTGGCGCTTAAACATCATTTCACTTTCACCTTCAGCTCCACCTAAGACAAAACCTTATCGAGATACTAGCTCTATACCACAGAAACAAATCCATATATAAAATGTTCTTTTGCTAAGATTTTTTAGATCTGCTTCAGATTAAGGGGCAATTATACAGTTTCAAATTCAAACAAAACGTAACAGTCTCCGCAAATTTTGCTTTCAATTGTTCAGGGTATAAACTCAAACGGCAAATAAGGAAAAGAGCTTTAAGGCCTAGCCAGCCAGGCCCACAACCACTTTTTGACCCTTGATTTATGCTTAGCTTTCATTACAAAGGATACTTACAGCGAAAGGGCTAGTATCATGCGGGTCAGCAAAAGGATTGACGTCTTTATCTGCCATTTTCTGGCGGAATTCAAACCCAAATACTTCAAATCTTTACGAGCAGCAGCTCTTTCAGCTTTTCGAAACAGGAGATCAGGCAGAAGGAATTTTCAATTTGTGACTCAAGGATTGAAATCGAGACTGGGTGGGTGTTGACCTCATTTGCGCCACCGCAGCAAAGTCGATCAACTGACCACCGCAGCTATATATCAGTCTGAGGGTTTGACACATGTCATTGTAACGAGGATGATGAAGATGATGATTTGACAATTTTGATGTTCTTGACATTCATAATGGAATTGGTAATGATCAAATGATAAGATGATAAGATGAAGATAAGATAAGGATCAAGATGATGACGATCATAATGATCACGATGATGATAATGATAATGACAATGATTGATAATGATGATGATGGCGATGATAAGAAAGATAATCATCAAAACGATGATCGTGATAACGATCTCCCGATCAATCGCTTCGTCACGTCATGTTCGGCACTCACTATAATCATTTAAGATTTGTTGATAACAATGATGATGATGATGACGCTGTAAATTATGATAATTGTAATCATGATGATAATTTGATGATGATGTTGCTGTTGATAATAAAGACGATGATTATGATCATGATCATGATGAAAATGGTGATGATAATGATGATGATGATGATAATGATTCAATTATGATGCTGATCCATAGAGATGTGCTGATCACGATGATGATGACGATGAAGATGATGACAATGACAAAGATGATTATGATTATAGCGATTATAATGATTATAATACACGTTAATTAATTACGATTCGCATGAATCGTAGAACAATTGTAGATCGAATTCTTCACGCAGTGAACACATCAATGTTCTTATGCAACTCCTCTGATGCTCATCAGTTTTGAGATTTAACAAATGATCAGACTTGATATTTCAATTCTATTGCAATTATCTTTTTATTTCAATAACGAGAACATTGCTAAGATAAAAACTATGAAATCTAAGATAAGAATCAATGTCTACTGGAATTCCATGAAGCTCAGCTTCATCTAATTTAATCTAATGTATCTAATTAAAATAATTTCTCAGCAGTTCAAGTAAAACGAATGATTAACATCGATATAAACTAATATATTTAAAATAAGTTAAAAATCATATAACAATTAACTATTAAAATTAAGCAAAATAAGAGTATTATGATTAAGCTACTCAAAAGAACTTCATAATATTGTGAAATGATCGTCCAAATTATCTGAAAAATCATAATACATCTATTTATATACATGTAATATTTCTATAGGAATTAAGTAGCTGCAAGTTATTGAAAAATTACGATAAAATCAAACTCTACATACAACAACAAAGGTTGGAGGTAATGAACAAGTACTAGAAGCAAAACTAATTGAAAGTTAGGCAAAGGAAATTGAAAGGTGAAATTTTTAGTATGGTCAAGATGATGAGTTGGTTGATCTATTAGGACGGCTAGTGCTGGCTCCAGCGCTGTTTTTATTTCAGTCGTTGCTGTTATTGTATAAGATTACTAATTCGTTGGGCATTTAAGCCGTCTCTGTCGAGAATGTCTCTTTTCTTCTCATTCTCGGAAATGTCAATTGGTGCAAATCCAGAAATTCAGCAAACAATGAAAATTTGATAAGTCTAGGGTAGATGGTTACACAGGTCTAGTCTCCAGTCTGTTGTTCTTAGACCTATTATACGCGCCCAAGTTATCGCACCTACCACCTTAAGTTGCTGTTGTTGTTAGAAGGCTTCTCTGCTTAAACTGTAGCGAAATGCTGTGGTTGTTGATCAAGACTTTATGAGCGGAAACTGAGACTTAAAATAAATTTACGTTGTTCTTATAACGGAAAGGTTGCTAGAGCTGGCCTGAACAAAAAACAAGCGAGAGGGACTGGTGGCCAGTTCAAGTGTAGTGCAAAGTAGAATCTCTGAATCTCTGAAGGAAAATGATATGGCCTGCATTTCAGCTCTTTTGAACAGATTTCAAAGATTTCAAAGACTTCGAAAATAATGTACAAAATAAAAGGTGCCTCGATTGAGTTGAGAAGTTTAGCAGCATTGTCAAAGATAGAGAAACCTTGCCAACAATACGCGAGAACAACCAGTTGCTATTTCTCAAACATATACTCGAAAATATCTCCTCAAATTTTAGCAAAAAGTAAACTATAATCCATCCTTAAAAAATTGTTCGGTTATTGTTGGCAAAAATTTCTCTATCACTATTATTCACCATAGTCAATAGAAATGAGGATAGAAAGGATAGAATGGAAGTCCTCTCTTCTGTGACTATGTTTCCACTAAACTGTATCGTTTTTCTGAGTTAAGTTTATGATATGAAAGAAACTATAATCTACCAAACATCAGCATGTTACTTCAGAAATAATGTGTTCTTTTGAATTTATCAAAGTCTACCTCAACCTCTTTTTCGGAATCTATTCTGGCCTCTTTCTCTTGCGTTGCTGATGCTCCAGTAGATGACGTCATTGGCTTCATGGGATTCAAGATGGCACTACATCCTTCTTTCTTGGGATCCAACTTGCAGGCGGTGTATTTCTTTAAGTGACTTTCCAAGTAGCTGAGCGGCGACGAACCTTGCGAGAGGGTCTGGAAATGAAACTCTTTCAATGAGAATTTCTCCCCAAGAGCCTTTTGCGTGTCATTTCTGTATTTCCAAATATCAAGTTGGCCAATCATGTAGGCTGTAGCTTGTCCTGGGTTGCTTTGGTAACGTAGAACCTCTTTTTCAGCAATGTCTGATCTGTCCCAAGCATAAGTTGCGAACATGTCAAGAGCTTGTTGACGCGTAAAGCCTTTAAAATGCAAACCAGTGTCCACAATGAGTCGCAAAGCTCTCCAAATCTATTGAAAAATAAAACAGAAAGCTAGATGCATGAAGTTATTATAAATTGACAATTAGGACGAGTCTCTAAACCCGCATCATTTGGCTTAATATGTCAAGATTCTACCAGCTATACTTGCCACAGTCTGTCCACATATTTAGAGTCTGTTCCAGTGGTGTAGAACTGGAAAAAAATAGGGGGGGGGTGCTCTACTGCAGGAATGAATGAACACAAACTTTAATGATTGAACGATATGCACCGAGGGTGCTTAGAGCACCGGAGGTTTACCCATCAAGGGGGTCTGGGGGCATGATCCCCCAGAAAATTTTTCAAAATACCATCTCCAGATTGGTTTTTCATATGAGCTACCGTATTTATTCATTCATCCAACCTTCTCCGAAATGCTCTTTATGGGAGATTAGCTGATGAGTCCGAAAGGGTTGGCATAATTTCATTACAATAAAGCCATGTATAATATGCAAATTTTGCATGTATTTATATCATATAATGAGTTGCGCGACGTATAGCGAGGGTTGGTACTACACCATTTTTATTTCTTAATTCACATTACACATTTTATGTGGCTGTTTATTTTTTGTTAAAACAAACAACTCCTCAGACTAGAGGAGCGAGCTAACGATCAGTAGAAAATACACAGTAACTGTATCGATGTATCCTGTGAGCTTACTGATGTTCAAACACAATATGGCAGTTCAGCTTCGCATTTCTGATTGATTCCCTTCGAACCACATGTGGATATATTTTCCATCCTTTGCCATTTTAAAATATCGGTATATTTCTGATGTTTATACTCTGAGCGGTGTCAGACGTAAAAAGCTTTTAGTATGATCTAAGGTGCTTCCGCTATTCATTGCTGCAAAGAATTTCGTTCTAAATTATAAGGAGGTTCTAAAAGCTTTTTTTTTGTCACTAGAAAAATTTCCAGATTTAGGCCAGCAATTATTGTGTAGAAGGCATTATGTCTTACCTGCCATTTCAGCATGCCAAACTTTTGCATAAGTTCTTCTTTGTATGCATCTGTTTGCTGGGCAATCAGTGGATTTTCAGCATAAAGGGCCCAGCCCTCGGTGAAAGCAGTATAGTACGTTTGATCATCAAGCCACTTAACAACTCCACCGCATTTATCCTTGAAATGTTCTGTGTTTCCTTGTACCTAGCAAAACATGATCATAGCTAAATTTCAAGGAGAGAAATACAGGGTGGCCCGAAAAAAAGGGACCCCCTAGCTAAATAATTTATAAATAATTTATTCTTAAGTTGGAATTTTATGAAATTAGTACTACATGATATTCAACTCAAATGAGATATTTCTTGTAAATATCATGATGACATGGGTAAGCATCTCTGGATAAATTGACTTTAAAACTTTACAATCCAAAAATCCTTTATACCCTTATGCAACAGAACAGAGAAATCAATAACTCATTTTTTCAGTCAAATGATGTGTTCAAAATGTCCTCAATCCTGCTCAATACACTTCCCTAATATGACTGACCACACATTAATGGCCGTGACAATTTTACTCTCGGATAATGATTCCCGTTCACAAACGATCACAGTACTCAATGTTGGAATATAAACAGCAGGTTTTGGGACATCATAAATTTAATGTCTAATTACGGCAAGTTGGAAGCTATTATCATCAAAAAAATTCTACACGATATCACACTTGAGTTGAATATTTCCTGGTATAAATTTTATAAAATTCCTCCTTGAGAAAAATTATTCAGAAATTATTTACCTAAAGGGGTCCCTTTTTTGGGCCATCCTGAACTTTGCTGCATTTATTGAATAAAGTGCTAAACTTAAACTTAGCCTTAAGTGTTAGCTGCCAAGCCAGACTTATGTCGACTAGAACTAGTTGACGAATGCTACTCGGCGATTTTTTGGAAATAATTTGTCGCAACTGACCGGTCGACATAAGCGCTCTGGCAAGTAAGTGGCAACTAGTTCCTTTTGGACGGCAACAAGTCGGTGCAAAGTTCAAGAAAATTGGGCATGTTCTACTTCTTCTATTAGTTGACAACTGATGATTCCCGTCAGTCGCAGTCGACCTGAGTGCTCTTCGACTGCGATCAACTGCGTCCTGTAAGTCCTAACCAGCTGTTGACATAGCTATGGTTCTTGTTAGTTCTATCGTATCGTAGGTCGACACGAGCCTGCCTTCAGCCAGGTTCCATGAGGCTATTGAATGTAAGCTCGGTCATGATAGGCTAACACCTGGATGAGTGAGCCTATCAAATAGCTGGAAGAAATCTACTAGTAGGCAATACTTATAATATTCCAACGAGAAGAAACCAATGAGACAGCTGGATGAAATCTACACAAAAACAAATCCTACAAGACAGAAGAAGCCTATCAGAGTATAAGAAGAAAACTATGAAACAACTAGAGACAACGAGAAGAAACCTATGATTTAGCTAGATGAAACCTACACAAAAGACGATACCTACAAGACAGTTGAAGCCTATCAGAGTATAAGAAGAAACCTATGAAACAACTAGAGACAACGAGAAGAAACCTATGATTTAGCTAGATGAAACCTAAACAAAAGACGATACCTACAAGACAGTTGAAGCCTATCAGAGTATAACCTATGAAACAACTAGAGACAACGAGAAGAAACCTATGATTTAGCTAGATGAAACCTACACAAAAGACGATACCTACAAAATAGCTAAAAGAAGCCTATCAAACGTTACGTGACGTGAAATCAATAAAAAGGTAAGAGGAAGCCGAACCTATCAGGCAATTAGAAGTTTACACTTCCGCAACTAAATGAAACCTAGAAGACCAGGAGATGGAATCAATGAGAAGAAACCTACAAGACAACTAGAAGCAAACCTATCAGGAAGTTAGAAGCCTATACCTATACAACTAGATGAAACCTTAAGAAGTAATGAACGAGAATAAATTTACAAGACAACTAGAAGAAACCTATAAGGCAGTTGGAAGCCTACACTTGTAATACTGGACGAAACTTAGAAGACAGGAAGAAATAATCAACGAGAAGAAACCCATGATACAGCTGGATGAAACCTACACGAAAGATGAAACCTATAAAACAGCTAAAAGAAGCCTATCAAACGTTACGTGAGGTGAAACCTATAAAAAGGTGAGAAGAAGCCGAATCTATATGGCAGTTAGAAGCCTACACTTCTACAACTAAATGAAACCTAGAAGACAGGAAGAAGTAATCAACCAGAAGAAACCTACAAGACAATTAGAAGCAAGCCTATCAGGAAGTTAGAAGCCTACACTTATACAACAAGATGAAATCTAGAAAGCAAGAAGAAGTAACCTTATGACAGTGACAGAAATCGCAGAAGAAAGCAAGATAAAACATTTATATCTGCAAGTTTAAAAATTTATAAGTTTTTACTTGCGTATGATGTCCAGGTCTTGCTTCATGGGCGTTGACTGAATATTCAGAGAATTTCGGTCCGAGATTCTTGAGGAAGAATGGAATATTATAAATGCAATTTGTGGAGCATTGTGGACTACTACTTTGATAACTCTGTGCTCCACTTGACGGGTTGAAATCAGGCTTGAGCTCCACTGGACAATTAGGAGTTGTGTGCTTGTCACCGGTAAAGAAAAACATGTCAACTGTCTTCGGGTCGAGTTTGGACATTGCCTAAAACGACAAACATGTAAGTTCTATTAGGTTGTTGACGAATGCAACAGGAGCATGGGTACATTACTCCTCTAGCCCTTGGTGTCTGGCATTGATTGGTTGGAGACTTTAAGATTCATGTATACAGTTGACATCCGCAATCTCGAACTCTCAAGGGAAACTGGAATTTGTTCGACATAGCGAATGTTTGAAATAACGGATGCACCATATAGATATAAAAAATGATAGTTTTTAAGTCAGAAAATGAACCCTTATTAACATGCAGGGTTACTGGTCCCGAATTTCATCAAACAAGTCTGGTATTTTTACATAGGATTCAAAGCTCATCTGCTTTCCTCCCTACTATTGGTGAAATTGAGAAAAGGCGATGCAGCACATCTAGAAAGAGAACAGCTTCATCTATTGCATACATGGGCAGCATATGACTTAGCTGTTGCTATTCCCGCTCCGCTAGGCGAACTTATACATATTTTCAGCCTATCTCTTTATCCAGTTCAGCAGAAAATTTGGCAAAGTTAGGTTTTCCTCCATGGGAAATCGAAAATGGTTCGAGACAGCGAATGTTCGAGATAACGGGGTTCGAGATAGCGGATGATTTTTCTATACAAACCCTTATACCAAAACGAGGGGAAATGGAAAATCGTTCGAGATAGCGAATGTTCGAGATAGCGGGCAGTCGAGATAGCGGATGTCAACTGTACATATATCAGACAATGTTATTTCATTGCAAAGTCAGCAAGTGATTTCATCGGTCTCGGCCTGCAGAGGATTAA
Organism: Chrysaora quinquecirrha; assembly: GCA_014526335.1. Lineage (NCBI taxonomy): Eukaryota > Metazoa > Cnidaria > Scyphozoa > Semaeostomeae > Pelagiidae > Chrysaora > Chrysaora quinquecirrha. Next base: position 1,191,532 of record JACTAT010000056.1, on the reverse strand, counting down.
CGCCTAAAGATACCTCACCCAAAAGGGGCTTCAGCTTCTCAGAAATCAACGAGCAATGATCCTTTAAAAGTGAGGCAGTAACGCTGCAATTTCAGGGCTTCATCATTACTCTGATGAAGCCCTGAATGCCGGGGCGAAATATTAGTATAAAAATTCGTATTTTTTGCTTCATCATTACTCGCTTTGCAGCGTTACTGCCTCACTTTTATTTTACTTTATTCGCCGCAAGAATCGAAAGATCCGACGGGACAGTCTGCAGTTCGTGGCCTTTTCTCTGTATCAATGATCCTTTCCTCAGCTTCTCAACACTCTATAGCAAATCTCCCAAGTTTCAGCGTTACGACGGGGTCTCAGCCCGAAGAGTTCTCTCTCCAGGTTGAAGGCTTTATAACTTGATAAAAGCTCTATTAGCTATCAGATGTTAACTCAAAAAGTGCTTTCTTCAGCAAAAACATAACATCAAAATTTGCCTTTTTCGTATCGTTTGTTAAGGCTTTTACTGAAATGATTTAAGCTTCAGTGATTTAATCCTAAAGACACTTCAGGCTACCAGGATTCCAACACAAGTAATCTCAACCTCAGCCTCAAAAGGTCTCAACTTCAAGGGGTCTAAGCCTCAAGAGATCTCAACCAAAGAGAGATTTAGCCTACGACCATTCCATGATTAGTGATCCAGGTCTCACCCTCACAAGGTCTCATCCTACAGAGAACTAAAGTCTCAAGGGATCTTACCTGCAGGTGAGGAGGTTTTACCAATTTCGGCCAGAGCTCCACCAGAATTGGCCCAACCTCAGGTCTTAGCCTGAAGAGGTCCAACCTAAAGGATCTTAGTCAGAAGAGATTTCAGCCCTTCAGAACTCCACCAGGAATGTTCATATCCTCAGCCTAACTCAGAAATCCATTACAAGTTTTCCCAGTCTTAAGGTTACAAGGTGTCAGCGCTCTCCAACCCAAAGACTTTCCAGTTCAGCCATACACGGTTTCAGCATGACACAAGGAAGCAAAACCTCATATCGCAAAGGGCGCAACCACATTGCTTAAAAGAGTCATACTATTAAGAAAATAAACCAGATTTCTCACCATTCTTGCAAACGAAAACCAATTCTCCATGGCCTTCCATCGATTTGGACAATATTGCTTTGCACCTTCAATCGATTTGCAAAGTTTAAATGCATCACCAGAACTTTCGTTTTTCGGGATCTCCTCTTCATTGAAATAGCTAACGGATATGTTGGTCAGTATCTTCTGGAAGTTTTCGATCGCCAAAGTCTCGTTGTCGTACACTTGAGTGACATTCCTGGCAATTTCAACCACCTAAACGGTAAAAAAACTTATAGCCAAGTTGCTTTAAGCCGCGACCACACGTGTGACTTTTCACTTGTTCTGGCGGCGCGACACACCCCCGGGGGCACTTCTATTGTTCAATTTACTAGACGTGCCGCCCAAATGGGTAACTTTTTCAGTGCCAATTTCCCTACATATGGGTTGATTTTTCGTGAAGAATCTCTACACATGGGTAGTAAAATATATATAACATGTTAGACATGTATTGCTTTGAAAAGCCTGATGAAAAGTGCGTTTTAGTTTCAGCGCAAATGATTTTTCGACGCATTTAGAGTTGCCTCAGGCGTTAAATTGGGTTCAAACATTTGAAATATTGGTACAAATGGGTAAAAAGTTTCGTTGTTTTTTCTATACATGGGTACCACGAGAAACAGAATTTATCGGTAGACATGGGTGGGTTTGGACAAACTGGGCGGCACGTCTAATCATTTGAACAATGAAGTACCCCCCCCCCCCCCGGGGACACACCTGAAAATGTCCCGTTCTTAGAAATCCTGAGGTGGCTACACGCTGGGACAAAAATGCTGCCACAGAAGTTTATGCTTTCATGAATGCATTATAACTACAAAAGTATTTTCTACTCATGGAAATTTTTTCCAGTAGACAGCAGGGTCGTTATCTCAAGAAAATTTTTCGTTTTCTTTACATTTGAGCAAAAATTTTAATAAATCTTCTATGAAACAAGTTCTGAGCTTCGAATAAGCCCCTCTTTCGTATAAAGTCCCCTCTTTAACATCGAGTTTGAATAAGCCCCCGGGCTTTATCAGATCATTAGAGAATATATATCGTAAAATCTTTTATAAGCTCCTTCTCATAAGTTCAGTTCTCTCAAAAACTTCCAAAATAAAATAACCCCCCTAGGGGGGTTTAATAGGGCTTTTATGGTATCTATCAATTCTTATGTACGTTAAGGCTTGTTACCATGCTTTGATATGAGAAAATTTCCCAGAACTCATTTCGTTAAGAGATCTAACACCTTTGCTACAACCTTATTTCAAAATTTCGTTCGTAAAACCAATACACGATAACACGATATTTACCTGGGGGTAAAGCTGAGCAACCATTTTCCTTCCCAAATTGTGGACTTCATCAGGGCTCATCTCTTTTGTAGTAAAGTAACCAAGAATCATCTCGTAAGATTTGTTTCCATTGACAGGAGGATACTGTCCATTTGAATCTTTCAAAGGCAGTGTCTTTGTTGTTGCACCAAAACTTCCAGGGGTACCGTTTGTGTATATATAATCAATCGGTACACCAGACAAACCCCCCGGTCCAGAATTGTCTGGTCTGCAGTGACTGTAGTGCTCAACTTCCAAATACCTGAAAAATTATGGAAAAATTAAACTTCACAGTAGGATATGAAACATAAACAAATTGGAAATCAATGAAAATGAAAGCAATAGAGAAAGACAGAGAGGCGAATTGAAAGATAGAAGATAGAAGTGAAGTTGAAACAAATAAAGACAAGTTTAAAGACAATAGGAGGAGAATGAACACAAAGTAAAACTCTGAACTTTTTCAAAACCACAACTTGCTTATTTTTGCTTACCAAGCAATGTTTTGACACGTGGTCAAACGGTAAAACATTAGTTTTAAAGCAAATTTCAAATTTTGGACCAACAATGTTTGGTCGTTTGGCCAGGGTCTTAAAGCGAAATAACGTGACGGAAAATGTAAATTTTAAAGTAAAAGAAAAATGAAGAGTTAACGAAAAAGTGAGAGTGAAAGTAAAAGTAAAACAGAAAGTAAAAGTGAAAGTAAAAGCAAACCAAAACGCAAAGTAAGACTAAAGGCGTAATATTCAAGGTATGAATTGCTTTCGATTCGAATACTTCTTACTTGAGGAAGGTATTTAGTGGTTCCCCGATGTATTTCAAAGTTGCTTCCCAAATTGTTTCGTTAACAGTTTTTCCATGATTCTTTACCCATTCAGCGTGATCAGTACTTTTTAGGTCTTTCAAAAACGTTGTCGCGTTGAGTAGTCTTTTCGTGTACCATTCCTTATAGACTCCTGGAAGCAGTTTTAGAAAATTTGTAAATAATCAGTTACGAACTAGGCTCTACATTTTACATCAAATTACCATGCCCTAGTCTTGTCACGAGCTATTTAGTACTTACGACCATTAACAGTTGGTTTCGAGCAATAACAAACAGACATAAAACTCAAAATTAGATTTAAAAGTTAAGCCCAGAAACTCACTCATAAAAAAACAACTAAAAACTAAAAAAGAAAGAGAAAAGTGAAACGAAAAAAGAAACAGAAAAGTGAAACGAAGAAAAATAATCTGAAAGTAGAAGTAATAGTTAAGGTAAAAGTAGAATTGAATTCAATGTAGAAATAAAAATAAAAACAAAAGTACGGGTAAAATAAAAAAAACGACAAAAGTAGAAGTTACAAAAAAGAGTAAAAGTATTACAACTTCGAGTAACTGTAAAAGCAAAGCATATCTACCGTAAAAAATAAAGCAGAGTAAAAGCAAAATTTAATTTAATGGCAAGTAATAGTAAAATTAAAAGAAAAAGTTGAAAGTAAAAGAAAAAGCAATAGCAAAAGCAAAAGTAAAGGTAAAAGTTACTAAAAGTAAAAGAAAAAATAAATATGAAAATAAAAGTAAAAGTAAAAGCAAAAGTTTAAGTAAAGGTAAAAGTAAAAGTAAAAGTAAAAGTAGAAACAAAGTAAAAGCAAAATTGAAAAGTAAAACTAAAAGTAAAAGTAAGGATAAAAGTAAAAGTAGAAGTAAAAGTAAAAGCAAAATTAAAAGTAAAAAGCAAAAGTAAAAGTAAAAGTAAAAGTAAAAGTAAAAGTAAAAGTAAAAGTAAAAGAACAGTAAAAGTAAAAGTAAAAGTAGAAGTAAAAGTAAAAATAAAAGTAAAAGTAAAATTAAAAGTAAAATAGAAATAGAAATAAATGTTAAAGTTTAAATGAAAGTAAAATTGAAATTGAAAGCCAAAGTTAAAGGAAAATAAATGTAAAGTAAAAGTTTAAATTAAACGTAACATTAAAAATAAATGTAATATCTAGCAAAAGTAAAAGCAAAACTGAAAGAGAAAATAGAATTTTGGGTAACGCGTCGCTCCTTCCATGACCTTTCTTGGCATAAACAAACATACAAGCAGGCTACGAAGACCTACCTATAGCTCCGAGATCAGATATTTTTTCATAAACTGCCTTCACAGCGTTTAGTCCTCCAGTACACTCAACTCTCGTTCTCACCATTCCAGTCTGTATTCCAAGTTTCATATTAGCAATGTACTGCATAACAGTAGCATTTATGTCTTTCATATGCTTTAATACCACTTCAATTTCCTTGTAATTTCTTGGGTTCATTTTTCCAATATTTGCATTGATGTCGAAACTGAGACCACACATTGCTTGCCAACAGAAAGAGTTGGGTCCCAGCATCCAGTCCCCTGCGTAGTAGTTCTCATCGTAAGGCACGCCAAACATGTACTTCAAGTAATGCTTTACTTGTAGCAGAGCCTTGTATTCCCTTGGTTTTAGCAAATTTGGGTCCTCTTTCTAAAATGAGAGGATAACGGCAGCACGTCAAGGGAAATTTTGAAATGCTAAATATCAGTTTGTAAACAAATGACAAACTAGAATTAAATAGCCTAATGCGAGAATGGACAGCGGCTGAGCGAGTTTGACTTGTAATCTAAGATTGGGGTTCGATCACAACCAGATCCCGGGGTATCGTCACATCGGCACTGCTGAGATTAGCTTTGTGCTATGTATTCCATGGACCAAATGTGCTCAGCACAAAACCCAAAACCTGAGAAGGCAGAAAGCATATCTGACTAACTAACTGAATGGTTAACTAATCAACTATCTATCTAAATGATTAACAAACTAACTTACTAAATGATTAACTAACTAACTAACTTAGTAACTAACTAGCCAACTAAATGATAAACTAACTTGTTAACGAGCTAGCTAACTGATTAACTAACTAACTAGAACTAAAAAACCAAATAATAAACTAACTAACTAAAATAATTAACTAACTAACGAACTAAGAAACCAAATACTAAAATAACTAACTAACTAACTAACTAACTAACTAACTAATCAACCAACTAAGCAACTTACTATCAAACAAACTAGCTGTAACTAACATAACTAATTATAATAAACAAGCAAATAGACCAGCAAACAAACCAACAAACAAACAAACAAGCAAATCAATTAATTAAACTAATGTCACAGCCGCAACCTCACTTTCGCTCTAAACATACCCCTTTGCGTTGGAAATTTAGACTTATTACACGAGAATCTAGTTTCCGATCCTCGATTTTTGATTTTTTTTTGGCGGAATCCGGGCGGAAACATAGCCGTTTAAGAACAACAGCAACAACAGCGAGCAAAGTACTGGGACTTAATAAACGTCTTCATCGTGTTAGGTATCTTCTGTCCTTTGTTTGATAAAACCTACTAGATTGCAGCACACTGCTTGAAAGGGCACTATCGTTTTGCGAAACGCTGAGTGAAGTCTTGAGCCATACGTAAGTTCTCAAGTTAATAAATAGCCTTTAATCCCTGCTTTAATTCTGTGTGGTTTATGAAATGATAGCAAAGCAAATAAGTGAAATTAAGAGCTAGCAGTTTCGAAGGGTCAAAATCTTCTGAAGGACACCGTTCTTTTGACAAGGTATTGAACATAGCATCTTGATAAGGGGTTTAAAGTCAAGTATGCTTACTCGTATTGTCCTACATTACAACTAAGGGCCTCGTTTTCAAAAAAATTGAAAATTACGTCATAGAGAAATTTCGAATAGAAGCATAAAATTTAGTCTCAACACTTGCTGAATTCAGTGTTGAAGTCAAATTTCTCTATCACCAAATTTTCAATTTTTACGATGTTGATTCTACAGCGATTAAAAGTTTGCACATTGATATCAGTTCAAGACCAATATCAATATGGTGCGTTACTAAATCATTTCAGTGGGGTACAGCATCATAAGGGAAAGAGATTATTATTAACCTCCCCCAATAAACGCAGACTTCTCGTGACTGGCTAATTACTTTCCCTAGGGAAGCATGTTTCTAATTAGTTCACTGCCTGATGTCCAAGAAAGACTGCCTGGGAGGAGGTTCTTAATGCAGAAACACCTGCATTTTTCATATCGAGATTTTTGAATTACTGATCTGAAAAAGACCTTTTGCAAGATCAGGGTGTCGAATGGAAATGACAAATAATAGCAACCAAGGCTATTTCAAAGCAGGCTGGCGGTCTTTCCCTTTCCAGCCTTTCAGTTCTGTTGTACATTCATCAGCGAGTTTTTCTCGAAATTGAAAGGTTGTATCAAAATACAGTCAAAGACAATTTTTGTCAGCTTTTCAAGATCTACATATTGCAGTAATCAGATTTTCAAAAAGTGCAACTTTTTTAATGACTTGATTAGGCTAATTAAGCATTAATTAAGGGTACTTCTGGTGAAAATTTTTGAGGGCCCATCTTGGATTCGTGTCTCAGACATTTTTTAGCGGATTTCAGTATAAAAACCCTAGGTTGCCCTCTTTGCTAGATTGTTGGGAAAAACCCTGTGTAATCTCCTATCGAACATACTACACCCCACCCTTAACACAAGCACATGGGATAGATGGAACGTGAAGCAACCCGGAACTGAAAATCCTGAAATTCCTTAAAGTTGACCTTTACGCGGCAACTGCATAGAAATCCCGCGCGTAAAATACCTTCCCCAAATACTAAAAGCGCTAGACTAAATGTGACTAAATGTCTCGCATTTGTCAAATGTTTTATTAGCTAATCATAATGGATATTTCTTAATTTACGTCAAATGGACTCACTTGTTTCTGTATCTCAGCCAACAGCGCCATCGCAGCGTCAGTTCTTGCTTTGATCTTGGCAGGCGTCGGATCATACGCGGAATAATCCCGTCTGATTTTCTCTTTGTCTGTACTAGCATCAGGATGCCATGCGGTATTTTGTGGATGCTGCTTATAAAACTCATTCCTGACTTTATTCAAAAATGCTTCTAGACCAATTCTCTGAGCCTCTTTCGAAAACTTGCATTGGTCTTTATCTGCGCCCACCAGTGGATGTTCCTGTACTTCCTGTTTTCGCCGACGAACTTTTACAATCTGCAGACTTCGCCATTAGAACGATTCCAGCAATTAAACAGGCAAATCCGACGATGCAAACAAGAGCTATGATTATCAAGCCTGTTCTACCAATACCGCCACCCTTCTGGAACTCAATAGAAAATGTCTTCTTGCCAGCACCATCTACAAGTTCGGTCTCCGATGTGAATTTCTCCGTGCCCATTTTTCTATTTCTTCAGATCTAGAGCTGAAAACAAGTTAGGATATTCTGACACGGTCTGGCAATCTACTGATTCTTTCTTTTTACAAAGATTTAAGATTCTTAGACGTCAGATTATCCAAAACCTCCCGAGCAGAGCTTTTCTCCAGTTCACTCAACCAACGGACTGCATTCTTATTAGTTCTCGTTGAGAGCAAAGCAAATAATATAATACTCAAATCAACAGGGTGCTAAGAGATTCTCGCTGCGGCTGAGAACGGCTGTTTGCCTCTGTGCGGCTATCTTCTTTGTCACTCTTTCCTCCCTCTGTGTTGCGTGGGTGTTTGAACTCTGAATGCAGCATGTTGAACTTGAATTTGAAGACTTGAAGCAACTGCTTTCAATTTATTTGGCTAATGTCCTGAAAAATGAAATAAAGGAATTTTAACCCAAGAAAATAACATCGACTCCAAGGGGGGCACTTGACCGGATTTCGGTTAGGGGCGTGCCGCTCGAGCTTCAAAAACAGACCCATTTATTATTCAAAAACAGACCCATTAATTACAGTTAGCCAGTTAGCCCCCTGCATGCTCCAAACACCACAAATTAAATAGAAAAAAAATTTTGTTCTGTTGATGCCGTTTTTTTTTTTGGCTTTTTGCTGTTAATGCTGTACTTTTTGTACCTTCTGCCTGTATTTTTTTATTATGTATTATTTTCTTTGATCGTTTTAATTTAGCTGCCATACTTAACACTGTACATATGTAAATAGTGCATATGCTTTATGAATGAATGAACTTGCCTTGCATCATCCACCTAGCCTGCGCCCAGACTCAAACTGATCAAATCAGTAGATTTGATCAGTTTGAGTCTGGGCGCAGGCTACATCCACCAACCACATCATATTCCAATTTTGCGAAAAATCATGCCCCAATTTTATACCAATTTTAAGCAAATTATACGCGGTGGAACCGGGGGGAGCCTACGGGGACGTGCTGCGGAACAGGGTATCATTTTCCGATTCTCGACTCCAGGACCGGGTATCACTTTTCTTCTTATGACCGGGTGACAAAGTATTGATTTTATTGGTTTGACTCCGCAACCTTCCACTACAGATTGATGTTGTGTAATTCAGATGTTATGTAATAGCCAAATTTGCTTTTCTGATTAAATAATTCCCGTTTGAAAAAATGCAGGGTCTTTTTCGAAAGAAAACTCAGGGGTGGTTGCTAGGTACAAAAAATGTTAAGCAACTTTTAAGCAACTTTGAGGGCCGAAATGTATAAAATTTTAAGCAACTTTGAGGGCTGGACAAAAGTCAAGTTGCTTAAGTATTTAAAAAAAAGTGCAACAGAAAATACCCTGGAAAAGGAAATACACTTTGGGGCCAGAGGCTGAGTGGTTAAAAGAAATATATATCTCTTTTATTGCACTTGGAGCTGTCAACACCAAATGAGAAATAATTGACTGAAGAACACTGTGGTCTTTTCTTTAATACGATAGTCAACATTGAATAGTCCTGTCACTTCCTGCTCTCTCGCTAGAGCAGCGTCATTACATAAGGAAATACAAAGGACATTGCGCGTGACGGTTGAAATTAGAGAAAATCCAGAAAGTCCCAGAAAAGGTTGTTTAGCAAAGATATTTTTATCAAGATGACTTTTGCAGGCAAGAATAATGTCGTGATTGCTATTGTGGTGTTGGTTTTTGCTATCGGGATATCCGTGTTAATCGCCGGAGTTTTTTTGAGAAGATCTGCGGAAAAAGATTGCGAAGAAAATGCAAGAAAGTCTGCCGCGCGGGTTAGCAACCCAGCTCTCATATCATTCATAAAGAAAGTGCAGAAAACATACTACAAAATGAGCCCGAATAAGATCATATACATGCCCGATGTGACTCTCGCGAATATACAGCAAGAGTTCAGCGCGTACGACGCTAGACCGGAAGCGATCAAGAAAAGAACGGACGCGGCGAGAGCGCTGTATTCCGAAGTAAACGCGATGAAATTCGACGAAAAGAGAATGCTCCCAAGAGAGAGAAAGGCATTGGCGCAAGTCAAGCATTATTTACAAAGCAACTTTGGATCACCCTATGATGAGAATTACTATGCTGGTGACTGGATGATGGGTCCAAATTATTTCTGTTGGCAGCCCATATGTTATATCGGTAATGACTTAGCCTCCCACTTTGGCAATGGCACGAAACAATTTCAGCCTAAAACAGTGGGAGATGTTGAGTTTGTGATCGATTCCATAAAGAAACATGGCCAGTCAGCAACGCAGTATGTCAAGAACATGCAGTATGGAGTAAAAGCCGGAATGGTCCGGTCCGTCATGGATTGTGCGTCTGGTCTCAACTCAATCAAAGGTCGATTTCCCAATGTTGCTCGTGGCAACGAGTCAGGTATTGAAATTATCATCATCATCATCAATTACGCATTCCAAAACGATGCTTCTAGACCTCATACATGGCACGGCCAGGCAGTCCACGGGGGAGGGGTTGGCCAAATATTAAGTAGGGCCAGTAGGGGTCTGTCGTCTGTGGTGAGCATAAACTTTTTTTAACAAGCAACTGGACTTTTGGTTCAGCCAGCCCTCAAAGTTGCTCTTAAAATATCTATCAGCCTTCACAGGATGACTGATACCTCTTATTTTGGCTCCTTTCTTGCTTTTCAATGTACACAATTGACAAGTTTGCAACGACGTACTTTATAAGGAAAGCTATCTAGCAAAATTTCGGTGCTTATTGACCAGTTGCTTATTAAATATTAGAAGTGTATTCAAAGTGATACCGTCGGCTGATTATTTTTTACGGGCATCGTACCCCTGGCTAGCCAAGCTATCAACAACATGATATCCTTGCTACACTAAAATTGAAAAAGGATAATCTCGATTCATTTACTTGATTCATTTCAAAGCCATTTGTGTCACGTCAAGGTCATTCGTGTCATTCAGAATATGATACCCTTTTCAGACAAAGTACACTCTTTTTTTTATAAGAACAATTTTATAAGAACACGAGCCTGGATTTTGCCCAGATTTTAAGAACAAATTAAGAACAAGCTGAGGCTGGGCTTTTCAAAAGCCCTAAGAATATCGGCGAAATATGTAAGTAAGACAGTCAGACTGAACGTAAAAAGGAAGCAAACAGAGATATAGACAAGAATGCTGCATTTTCACACAAACCTAGTACCACCCCAGACATTTATTGAAAAATATAGATGTCTTAGTAACCAAGGAATTAAGAACAGATTAAGAACATTTCAGTCTCAAAAACCACCAAAATTTAAGAACAGTCAGCCTCGATTAAAATTTCCGCTCTTTTTTATAAGAACAACTGGTTCTTATAAAAAATAGAGTGTATTAATAATTTTTGTATAATGAAACTTGGGACTGCCAATGCCTCAGAACATTTAATATCTTGTATATTTCACAAGTTACTATCTATAGCGTTTCAGATAGTGTTTGTAAGCCCGTCATCAGCGTTGACTCGAACCTTCGACGCTGGGAAACTCATTCACACACACAGGCACTTAGTGCAATGTGCCATCCTAGCATCTATAAGCCTTGCAGAAAACCTTACTTTTGAGGACGAATCAAATCTTTTGGATTATAAAAACTTGGGACTGCCATTGCGTCAGAGCTTTTGTTTTCTTGTATATTTCGCAAGTTACTATCAAAAGCGTTTCAGATAGTGTTTGTAAGCTCATCATCACCGTTGACTCGAACCTTCGACGCTGGGAAACTCATTCACACAGACAGGCACTTATTGCAATGTGCCACGGAAGCGTCTTTTAAACTTGCAGAAAAACTTAATTTTGAGAACGAATCCAGTTTTTTTTTATTATAAAAACTTGGGACTGCCATTGCCTCAGAGCTTTTATTTTCTTGTATATTTCACAAGTCACTATCTATAGCGTTTCAGATAGTGTTTGTAAGCTCATCATCAGCATTGACTCGAACCTCGGACACTGGGGAACTCATTGACACACACAGGCACTTAGTGCAATGTGCCATCGAAGCACCTATTTAAATTAAAGAAAAACTTAGTTTCGAGGACGAATCTAGTCTTTTGGATTATAAAAACTTGGAACTGCCATTGCCTCAGAGCTTTTAGAATCTTGTATATTTCACAAGTTACTATCTATAGCGTTTCTGATAGTGTTTGTAAGCTCATCATTAGCGTTGACTCGAACCTTCGACGCTTGGAAATCAATGACACAAACAGGCACTTAGTGCAATGTGCCATCGAAGCATCTATTAAGCTTGCAGAAAAACTTAGTCTTGAGCAGTTCTTTTCATTTATATTTGAGTCTAACGGATGAAAATATAGGGGATAAAAATTTACAGCAGCTGCAATTCTCAGATTTCGATTCTGGGATTGCTCTAAATTGGTTTCTTGCTATAAAATGTTATGGATAAAGTAGAACATGTGCTGAATCATCTTTCTACATGAAAAATGCTTTTCCTCAGTTATCGACTTATATATATATATTTAAATTGCGACTTCTTAATGAAGGAACAGTTTGCTGAAGAAAATCATTAGGTCGAAACGTTCAATTATGAATCTATATTTTTGAATCTATTGTTTCATTCCGTTAGATATCTTGAAAGAATGGTTTATCACAAGAGGCGTAAAACATCCCAAATTCCTCGAAAAGTTGGAGACCTCTACTGAGACTGAGTGGCTTACTAAATACAAGAAAACCATCTTGAAATCAATAGACGAGGCACTGATCAGCGACCTTGGGGCACCTCTGAAACAACTTGTCAATTACGTGAAGGACAACTACAGTACACATTGCGTGCCTGATGAGGTTTCCAGCGGACTTGGGAAGTTACCCTTAGATTATATTTGGGTTAACCAGAAAGAAGACAAATCACAACCGACAACGAAGAAACTGCCCACAGGAGAAACTTTGAGTGGGCCTAAGGCCTATGCAATGATTCTGCCGTATTTCACAACAAATAGTATGACAGCTAATGAAATCTATGATCTAGGACAGCGCATGCTTAATACATTGTACCCCCAGGCATTAGCAATTGCGAAGCATTCTACGAAAGAATCTGATGATAAAAAAGCGGCGACGACGTTCAAAGCACAGTACATCGACGTCCCAGCAAGTTTTTTCAACTCAACACCGATCCCTGATAATGAATCAAGCACTGATGCCTTTGATAAATGCACAAGCATGGAGACTGCAAGGATACACTGTCCAGTTCGATACAAGTCCATGATAACCTGGTTTGACTATGTGCAGACTTGCCTGTCTAAGTTAGACCCTATGATTCGTGGTTTCTTCTATGCGACAGGCGATCAAGCTTCAACGCCAAACTGTCCGGTAAAGATGGTCGCAAAGTTCAATCCATCATCTGGATCGCAAAGCTACAGCAGTGCTGGCAGCACATGTAAAAGACCTTGCTATTATCAGTTACCTTTCTTTTTAACGCCGCCAGGCCCAAGGTATAGCGCCATATCGGTCTGCGCACACGAAGCAAGGCCCGGGCATCACACTCAGGTAAACTGCACAGTTTTTTATAATTTATGGGATTTGAACCCAAGACTGCATGATCAGAGAGTGAACAACGATCCCACTGAGCTAAAGAGCTCAATTAAATTGTCCAGAAACTTTCCAAGTCAAATGGGCCATAGACTCTCCCCCCGTTTGGCTTTCATGTTTCGGCTATGTTGAGCCTTCTTCAGCACCATGAATATTTATATCTATTTGTCATATCTTTAAAAAAAGCCCCCTCCCTTGAATAAGCCCTCCCCTCGAATAAGCCCCACCGTAAAATTCAGTTTTGCAAAATAAGCCCCTTGGTGCTTTTTTGAGGGTTAACGGTAAATGCCTGAACTAGCTAAGAAGTAGCAAGCAAGCAACATTTATTTGTTAAAGCAGGTTGGGGGTCTGACAGCAATGCAGCTGATGTGGACCCGCAGCTTGTGCCCCCAGACTAGTATTCTAGAACGAATACCCAGAATCTAGAAAAGTGCTCAACCTTCCTCCAGACAAAATACCCCTAGCTGAAAACCTTCCTCACTTAACAATGGAAAATTGGCGTGTTCCGGATGTGGCAAACGATTTTCCTTTGACCTTCCTCCGGTCAATGACCGTGCAACCGTTACTTTTTCCTGACTCTGCGAATACCATGGGTACTCATTTACCGTTCTCGGAAGGACGGACAGCTGAGTTGACTGTAGGCTTGTGGAAAGTGGACCCGACGAGATACGAACCGATCATGAGCCAAACGCCTTGACCACTCGGCCACACCACCTGTAAGTAATGTAAGTAATGTCTTGCATATGTAATCAGAAATAAAAAATAAGATGACAGTTCATTCATTTAAGGTGCAAGGATTCAATGAACATTTCTCAAGCAGTTCATCTAAAGACGTCATTGACTGGTTAAACTCAGAAACATACTACACTGCATTTACAGAGGGATGGGCATTGTACGCAGAAAACCCAATTCTAGCACAAGGAACTGGCATATACAAGAACGACTTGTTACAGAAGTATGGAATGCTCAAATGGCAAATTTGGAGAGCTCTGAGGTTGATGATGGATACAGGATTTCATGCAAAAGGCAAGTATGAATCATCCAAATATAGCGGTGAAAGGTGAAAGTGAAATGGTAAATTTAGCGCCATCTCAGCTGTAGCAAGGTTAACTAATCGAGAATCCGATCCAGGCTATGACGCTGAGCTTCTGACACCACAAAGCAGCTGGATTAGGCCACGATGCCAAGACGTTGAACCAACCTCTAGGCTTTTTCGCTTATCTGTTTACATTTCACACTTCTGTAACTTAATTTACTTGCAATTCGTGCGTATGTTGCTTTATCTGTTTACATTTCATACGTATGCTACTTCATCTTTTTACATTTCGCATGTATGTAACTTCATCTGTTTGCATTTTACACCTATGTTACTTCATCTGTTTACACGTCGCACCCATGTTACTTCATCTTTTACATTTCGCACGTATGCTGCTTCGTCTGTTTAACATTTCACACCTTGGTTACTTCATCTATTTAACATCTGTTTACATTTTACACTAATGTTTCTTCATCTGTTTACATTTCACATGTATGTAACTTCATCTGTTTGCATTTTACACCTATGTTACTTCATCTGTTTACACGTCGCACCCATGTTACTTCATCTTTTACATTTCGCACGTATGCTACGTCGTCTGTTTAACATTTCACACCTAGGTTACTTCATCTATTGAACATCTGTTTACATCTCAAACTTCATCTGTTTACATCTCAAACGTATGCTACTTCGTCTGTTTACATTTTACACAAATGTTACTTTATCTGTTTACATTTCGCACCTATGTTGGTTCATCTGTTAACATTTCACACTTACGTAACTTCATTTAGTTACAATTAAGGCGTATGTAACTTCATCTGTTTGCATTTCACACCTTTCTTTTATGCATTGTTTAAATTTCACAGGCATACGAAAACCTTATGTATTGTATATATTGTTTCGTGTTGTGTATATCTGGCATCTTCATCTGGGGTCATCCGTTGACATTTAATATGTCTGCTG
The DNA here is from genome assembly GCA_014526335.1 of Chrysaora quinquecirrha. Lineage (NCBI taxonomy): Eukaryota > Metazoa > Cnidaria > Scyphozoa > Semaeostomeae > Pelagiidae > Chrysaora > Chrysaora quinquecirrha. The sequence continues at coordinate 1,176,366 of JACTAT010000056.1, read as the reverse complement.
AATATGTGTAGCAACGTTCCACACGTTTGCAAATTTCATCTGTTTGGATTTCATACGTCCATTTGAAACTTTCCATTACTTTCATAGGTATGACAAGATCTCAAGCGGCAAAATTGTTTGAAGACTATGCATGGGATACAACAGAAAAGGCAACAAAAGACCTCACAAGATACCAAAGCGACCCGGGGCAGGCAACAGCTTACATGATTGGTCAGTTGGCAATTTGGAAGCTACGCAACGACACGAAAAACGCCCTTGCGAAGGCAAACATTAAATTCAACGAGCAAGAATTCCACTTTCACATTCTGTCACAAGGTTCGTCACCGCTGGACTATTTGACTTCATACATCAACGAGTATATTGCTTGTAAAATCAGTCCAAAGACTGAAGGGTGTGATTCGATTCTGAAACCAAAGAAAATGGTGAACAAGTCAGTAGGAAGTAAAGATGATTCTGACGAAAGGCCTTTCGAAGAGAAGCCATTCCACGAAACATATGACTGAAGTATCCTATCAAATTTATGATTTTTTACGATTTTAGGACTCTGACTGTGTAGCTACTTTTTCTTTTAGTTCGAATCATCGTAAACAACCTTAGTAAAAACGGCACAACGGGTTCGTTCTCCTAAAAATGTACTGTATTTCTGCTAGAATAGCCCTCACCTAAGGCCTCCCTTTGAAAACCCATAGCATGTTTTTAGTTGGCTGAAATTTTTAGTGAAATAAACGCCTTTCTCTTTTAAACGCCTGTCTCCATCGTCCAAACAAACATTGCATGCACTAATCTCCATAATCTTCAACCAAAGAGGTCTTGAGCTTTCTTGAAGCTGTTCTCTTGAACATTATCCAAGAAGCACCGGATCTTCGATATTCAACTAGAATAAGCGCCTTTATCTCTTAAAAGCCTGTCTCTAAATGAACGGTGCATGTGTTCACCTCCTTTGTCTTCAGCCAGAGAGGTTTTGAATTTTCTTCAAGCTTGTCTGTTGAAACCAACTTCCAAGAAGCTCCGGGTCTTTGTTGGAAAAAACGCCATCAGCGTTATTCTAAGAAATATGGTAGCATGTAGCATGGTTAACGTATTTGTACTCATTAAGCTCCAGACAATGACAATGACATTTGATTTTGCCAATTTCTTGCAAATTTTTAAAGTATATGACGATGAAAAATTAAAAAGTATGATTATAATGATTGGGTATATGAAAAACTACAATGATCACGATTATGATTGATGATTGATTATTGGTACGACCATGATGATAACGATTTTCATCGGTTAACGATTATGATTACATTATCATGTACTTTACAATGATTTGATTGTGAAATGAAATAATGACACAATATAATCATATGAAGTAATTTGCAATATTAAGTTGTGAATGATCTAGCAAACGTCAATAATAAATACTATTAGGATGTGCTGATTCAATGATAGACTTACCCTAAGTCTAAATCTTTTTATCCGAACACGAATTCATAACCGAAATGTGACAGCGTTGCGGAGGAGACAGTGAGAAAAGTGAACGGAGATTTAGACTTATACTCTTGTGCAGGTCATGAATAATTAATGAGTTTGCTGGAGGTTTGTTGTTTCTGCAAATGCTCAGGAGGTATGATAACAATTGTTAAGCAGTGAATAAAAGGAATCGACATTTCTCAGACAAATTTTACAAAAGGTTTTTTCTAAAGGCCCTTTTGTTAATTAATTCTGTTTATGTTATCTACGCAAATAAGAAAACCCCCTTGCAATTTTCATGGTACGATTACTCCTCTAATTTGCTTTGTTTCATTTCAATGCTGCTGAATTGTCCATGTACAACATCAAAGAGAATGCCGGCGGACAGAAATCTGTCCGCCTGTTCAGGAAAAACAAAGGAAAAAGCTCATTAATTATTCATGACCTGCACAAGAGTATAAGTCTAAATCTCCGTTCACTTTTCTTTGTCTCCTCCGCAGCGCCATGATATTTCTGGCATGATTGTGTTCGGATAAGGAAAGATTTAGACTTAGGGTAAGTCTAATTCAATGATTACAAAGATAACGATTCATTATAATTTTGATTTTGATGATAGTGCTCTGTAACGTTCACTTGTCAACTGACATGATGGTCCATTTCTCGAACAGAATAAAGCCAAGACTAGAGCTCCAGGTGGCACACCCGCCCGCGCGCCCTTTGATATTTATGCTACAATCCCGGGCCAGAATGCTTCTCCTGGTCCCCTTCTGGTCATGTGGTTCAGATGCCAGAATGTCAACTCTGAGGAGGAGAATGTTTTGGACAAATAATGGTGGAAGAGGAAGTCAGAAAAGGAGAAGGAAGTTTCGAAAAAAGACGAACCCAATGCAGTAAATCAATAACATAAACCAGCTAGGAGAGTGGCTTGATGAAAATTAGTTGAAATAGTGATTAATTTGAAATAGTAATACTTACTGATCGAAGCCTAAGGAGGATAAAACAACCATAGCTTTCATCGACTTCAGTCAAGTCAATCGTGTGTTGTTTTGGTAATTGATTAGGCCAAGATGACAACAGCAACAACAGCTGTAAATAAATTTTTTAGCGCGAATTTATGAAACAGGGAACTATTTAGGCCTATCTATGGTTTGGTTGAGAGGAAAACCTTAAGGTAAAAGTAAAAGCGCTTTTATGATTGTTGTATGTACAATGAGAATGTACTTTATTTTCTTAGCTAATGGTGTAATGGTATTTTAAAAGCTATGATCTATGGTTTTGGATAAGTTTTCTGAGTTGTGAAGCAGAGTAGTGAGGCCCAGGTCAAGTGATTCACAGTAGGTAGGGTACTATACTGCTATACCAACTCAGCTCAGAGCTGCATTGCCAAATAAATAGGTATGCTTGCTTACTTTTCGAAAATGGGAGCGTAGCTTATTAACTGTATATTATAAGGGCATCATCACTATCCAATTAAAGAAAAATGTGACAAGTTGAAATGGCATATTTAGGGGTTGATTATTATGTGAGAGTTTTCAGACCCGGCTGGAATTTCACCTCAGTTAGCAGGGTTGCAATTGGCATGCAATCATATCAATGTTTCAAGCCAGGCTGAAATGAAATATGTAAGACAAATAGTGCCAAAATTTAAACATTTTGGCACAAAACGTAATGCCACAGTCAAACTGGGCTTGCGCAAAGAGAGTTTCCATCCCAGGCTGGACAGGGGTGGACTGGCAGGGATGCTAGGTTGCAATTGCAACCTGGGCCTTTGCATATAGGGTCGTTGCTTGTTATATAGGGTCTTTAACAAACTGTTTCTGTTGTTTCTTGAGCAAATCTCTTCGATTTCTTGGGATTTCGAAGAGATTTGGACTGGTTTCGCTCAGTATGAAAACAGTTGGTAATGACAGAAATTGTTTCTCAATGCAGATAATTGGAAAGAAGTAAAAATAAAAAAATAATCAGCTTATGCGCAAGAAAATATGGAAACAAGAAAATATAGAAATGCAAAAATATATATGAAGGGAGACAATTTGGCCATCAAAATATCGCAAATAAGAAAAGAAGTATTAACATTAAGAGTAGCCCTTGCCTTGAATTGTTTTTTACACAGGAGCTCGCTAGAAGCAACTAACAAGACAAATTGCTATAGTGAAAACAGGCCCCTTTTACTGGAAATAGCAACCCTTGAGATTCGCTGCCAGTCCGCCTCTGAGGCTGGAAAAAATTTGCGATTGCATGATAAATCTAACCCCATTTAAACAGGCTGGAAATCCTAGCCAGCCTGGCTGAAGGAGGGCTAGGATTCCATGGCATAAATTTTCTCATGTAATCACAAAATCAATTTGGCATAGAGATGACTGGAGAGGAGGGCTGAGTTTGCAGCTCATTTAAATGCAGCCCAGCAAATTCCAGCCTGGGCTGAAAACCCTCATATTATCAGCGCATAAATTCAGTACCAGTTGCTAGGATCCATAGTAGTATGTTAACTAATTGATATCTCAACCCTTGCAGACACTACCATAGCTAGCTGGTGCTCCAACACATCTAGGGCTGTTGGAAGCTGAGGGTTTGGGGGGGCTTCAGCCCCCTAATTATTTTGAAAACAATAGTATGACATCATCAAATAATAACGTCATCATATACTTTTCAGTTTTCCAGCCCCCCACCCAATCGGAGATTTCTATGGACGGCCTTGACTTTCATTTCAAAGAACCTTGCTACGGTTTCTTAATGGTCTCTACACTTTTTTTTAATAAGCAACTTGACTTTTGTCCAGCCCTCGAAGTTGCTTAAAATTTTAGACGTTTCAGCCCTCAAAGTTGCTTAAAAGTTGCTTAACCTTTTTTACCGAACAACCACCCCTGACTTTGCTGGTCAAAATTGTCAACTGTTAGGCCTATAACACGACTTTTGGGAGACAGAAAGTGGAAAAAAGTTAGCTAAAGAACTTCAACATGCAAAACAAACAATTTTCTAACAACAAGAAAGCGTATAAGCTTGGTTGTTTGACTTCTTAGTTGCTTACAGAATTCAATTTAGCCCTCAAATTGCTTAATGTCAAAGTCAGTTCAGCCCTAGTTGCTTATTGAGCGGTTGCTTATTAAAAAAAGTGTATGTGTCCAGCTTTGCTACTTATGGGGTTCCTTGGGTTATTCATTGTTCTTTTTATTACCGATGCAATGTTAAACTTAACTTACACATAAACAATGGCGAAACTCAAACAGCCAATTAGATGCTTGATGGATAAGCAATATCTTAATGCTAAGGGAAAACCTTTTAATTTTTCATGTAGGATTTTATTACTTTTTTGGCTTTCTATAAGAAGGTGTTTCACTTTGTCATTTGTGTCGGACACAAATTTTTAAGGAGCATTTTATGTGTATACGTCGGGTCCGCTTTGAAGGCTGCCAAATTAAATGAAAATAAGCAGCTCAGCCTAAGAGATTTATTAATTTACTTGTTGTTTTTTGTTTATTAGATTTAATTAGTACATTAATTATATCTTGGATTAGCTTAATAAATCTTGCGGAGTATTTCTGCCTTCTTCGGCGTTGTACACGCGTGCAATGCATTAGAAATTTGCCAAAAATGGATCACTTCTTCTTATAAGGTAATCTAATTTAAATTAAAATGTTCCCGAAAAAGTAATATGCCTTAATTTTGGTGCGAATAGGAATATTTAAAGAATAATGCTGCTTAGAAGGTTTTTCGTTCAAGCACATTGGAGAATTCTTCATTGTATCCTTAGAATGAATCAGGGGATCTTTTAAGAAATTTTTACTGGTGGGGAATTTACGCAAAAGGGCACTTTCCTTAATGTAACGCAACTGACGGCAAAAACAAAAGTAAAGGGACGAGTATGTATAGTTGGTAAGGTTTTCACTGTCTTGCACATCCTTACACCCATGCAGCGTATAGTTAGAAAAACACTAGATTAAACAATTTGAATATAGTGCTCAAGATCAAGATGCTTTCTGCATTTAGAGTTATAAGAATAAACGTCAAACAGAGATTGATTGACAGCAAAGAAATAACGAATAATTTGACACATATCACCCGACAACGACACAACGAACAGTCATTGGAGATAAGTCAAATTGGTGTTTAAAACAATTTTCAACAAAAGGGCACTTGCAAGTGGGGAATCATGGGCCAACTAGTGGGGAAATTTATGGGAATGGTGGGGATTTTCCCCACTAGTTTGTATATTAAAAGATCCCCTGGAATGAATGCTGACTTGCTCTACCTAACTGGCGGACGCGTGATTTAGGAATGCTAACTTCAGATGGTTTCTGTGCTTAGCACAAGGGTTCTACCGGATAGCACTGTGATTAAATCTAAACAGTGCTACTCCTGGGGGGTACATGACTTCTGGGTTGACGGTGATGTACCACCGAGATTTACAAACCAACCCAGTTATAATAGAGACCCACAACCTACGTTATGGGTAATTAACAAGTATGTAAGAGTAATGAGACTTTCTACGCATTATTATAACTTGAAATTGTACTACGAATATCTTCGACACGTTTTGTAACAATATTCGGACTCAAGTAAGTTTTCTTATATTTGCCACCCTCTTATATGGTGTTTTGGAACAATTCATACCCACGTTTAGATGATTTCAGAGCAAAAACTAAACCATATGGGCGGGACATACCCGTACCCAAACTATATCTAGTGCCCATTGGGAGTGCTACCCCAGTTTTGCCTCAATATGTGATTTGACCACATTACATTACCAGTTGCTAGAGGGCTGGCGACTTTCCCCACTTTCTTGTCGAGTTTCTCGAAAAAGAAGTTATTGGCTGTGCGCCAAATTCGCTCACCATTGTGGTGGTATTTTTGTGTACCATACCTAAACTGGGACTAAATTTAGTCTCAAAAAACTTCGCACCACACACACAGTTATACTATGAGTGATTCTCGGGTACTTTTGTAAATTTACCGATCAGAATTTTGCCTAGAACCCAGCTGTAGGTTAGCCATCTCATCCAACCCACTGCCTCAGCTCAGCCCCTTTGGTATACGTTCGGGCTTAGCCTGCGCCCAGACTCAAACTGATCAAATCTACTGATTTGATATACACTACTACTGTTGTGGATACGCACTAATGTGGTGGTATTTCTTGCGTACTGTGGTGGATAGTCACTACTGTGATGGTATTTTTTGTGCACTATGGTGGTATTTCTTGCGTACTGTGGTGGATACGCACTACTGTGGTGGTATTTTTTGTGTACTGTGGTGGATACGCACTACTGTGGTGGTATTTCTTGCGTACTGTGGTGGATACGCACTACTGTGGTGGTATTTTTTGTGTACTGTGGTGGTATTTCTTGCGTACTGTGGTGGATAGTCACTACTGTGATGGTATTTTTTGTGCACTATGGTGGTATTTCTTGCGTACTGTGGTGGATACGCACTACTGTGGTGGTATTTTTTGTGTACTGTGGTGGATACGCACTACTGTGGTGGTATTTCTTGCGTACTGTGGTGGATACGCACTACTGTGGTGGTATTTTTTGTGTACTGTGGTGGTATTTCTTGCGAACTGTGGTGGATACGCACTACTGTGGTGGTATTTTTTGTGTACTATGGTGGTATTTCTTGCGTACTGTGGTGGATACACACTACTATGGTCCGCTATTATGCTCATCATAGTCATGTGCTGATGTGATGGGTTATTATGCTTGACTGGTCGTATTTGTCGCGTACTGTCACGGAGAAGCACTACTGTAATGGGTTATTATGCTTGATGTGGTGGAGATATCTTATAGATTCGCCGGCGTTGATATAGATTGCCTGCTCTTGCTCCTACCCTTAAGCTCTAATTCTATAGTCACTGAATATTAACATAATTAAAGCTCAAATCCTAGCAACGGCGCTTGAAATTAAACTTATATCTCTGCTGTAACGCATCGGAAAAGATTGATCTTTCGCGAAAAACAACAGCGTTATTTTGACCAATTTTCCTTAATTTGCCTGTTTATATTTTAGGTGCAACAGCAACTGTGCACAAAAAGCTGATTTCAGATCTTAAAGACGAAATCTCGTAGCTCTATTGCAGGCAACATCTGTATGTGCTGTGAAAGACTTCCATGGAAATATTATGTGTGGTTAAACGTAATTAAAACAAGGTATATTGCTTTAATTTGTCCACTACTCTTTGACTGTGAATTTAATGAAATTTTCCGCCGAAGGTTTATGATATAGAGTTGTCTTGTGAAATACTAGGAAACGCATGACTTTATTTAAACCAGGAATTATAAGCATTATTAAGCCACTGAACAGAAAAAGCTAGAAGTTGAACTTCTATTTGCGTCAAATTTCTCCCCCACCTCAACTTGTTTGAATTTTGGACATTACCATTTTCCTTTCACGAGCATCCTTCCTGAAACATACTGTTATTAAGGGCTACTTACCGACTAAGGATTACGAAAATACCATGCTTTCAATGCTAGGACTTTCTGGAGACCTAGGAAAGACAATTACTTAGGAGAGCCAATAGCCCTTCTTCCACTACAGCAGGTCCCAAACTGTCCTGTGCTTAAAAGCAAATCTCATTCAAGGAGTTGTAGGCCACATACATACGACACTTGGCAAAGACTTATAATACCGTAAATTTCAGAAAGACACTACTTTTATGTGACGCCACTTAAACCTAACCCTAGTCATAAAATGTTGCCAAATTGGATGAAAGGAAAAGGATGTTAGAGTAACCCCAAGAGAAACCCCTAGTATTTAGATGTTCATTTAGCTCCCTAGATTATGGAACCTATTTGCAAATTAGATCAAATCATATCATACAAAGTCAAATTGAATGAAATCGAATCGAAATCGAGCTGTAGAGTCGAATCGAATTAAACGAAATCATATCTTACTATGCCACGTCAAGGCAAGTCGACAGTCGAGTCCTATCATGTCGATTCAACTCATATCAAGTCCGGTCAGGTAAAATCAAGTAATGCCAGGTTAACTCAAGTTAACTAAATTAGATTAAGAAGTCAAGCCAAGTCAAGTCAAGTCAGGTCAAGTCAAGTCAAGTCGACTCAAGCCAAGCCAAGCCAAGCCAAGTCAAGTCAAGTCAAGTCAAGTCAAGTCAAGTCACATCACATCACATGACATCACATCACATCACATCAAGTCACGTCAAGTCAAGTCAAGTCAGGTCAGGTCAGGTCAGGTCAGGTCAGGTCAGGTCAGGTCAGGTCAGGTCAGGTCAGGTCAGGTCAGGTCAGGTCAGGTCAGGTCAGGTCAAGTCAAATCAAGTCAAGTCAAGTTAAGTCAAGTCAGCCCAGGTCAAGTTAAGTCATTTCAAATCAAGTCAAGTCAAATCAGGTCAACTCAAGTCACGTCACGTCAAGTCAAATCTATCAACACATATCAAGCCAAGTCAAGTGAGATCAAACCAATACGAGTCAACATTTATGTCAAGTCAAGTATAATCAAGTCATTTAAGGCCAAATCAAGCTCTAGTCAAGTCAGAAAAAACAAGATTTTCGTTATCTAGATGTAGGAAATTTATTGAAAAGAATGTCTTGATCTTGAATATTTCAAGCTCTCTGGGTTAGAAATCGTTTAGATTTCTCAGCAATCAAAGATAAATCAGTCAAACCATGAAAATGCATTTTCAGCTCCATACGATTATTTACTTATCAATTTGCTTCAGCCAGATTGAAAAGTATGTTTTGCATTAATATTTAAATATAAAAATAATAACTAATAATCTTCATCTCGTGAGTTTTGACAATTTCTAAGCCTAGTTTGGTTTTGCAATTACTGCAGCATCAAAATTTCAATTGTCTAGGTTAACTAATTCAGAAAATATATCCTAAGGGCTAATTAAATTATATTTTAACAAGATTGAAGTATAGTTTATCTGAGAGAAACTTAGTATCTCGTTTTTAAACACTTAATACTTTTTTCAACATTAATTTCTGTTTTTTCGTGTCTGGGAATAACCAGGCTGTATGAAATCTCCTTATAAAAGATAATCTCGATTTTTTAGTTAAGTTTCTAGAAAGCAAATTTTAACCTGTAGGATTATTTTGTAAAGTTGAATTAAAAATCAGCTAAGCTTAATTGACAAGCAAACTTTAATTACTGTCGTCGGTCAGTAAGAGTAAGATAAGAGATGATAGTACACTATAGCACAGTAAAGTGTAATGTAACTAGTATCGTGAAGAATATTGAGTAGTACATTATTGGGTAGTATTCTGTATAATAGTTTAGTCATGGTAAAATGAAGATTTTGTGTCACACATAGTATAGAATAGTATAGTAAAGAATAGTATGGTATATTTTAGTATAGTATATTTTAGTATAGTATAGTATAGTATAGTATAGTATAGTATAGTATAGTATAGTATGGTATAGTATAGTACAGTATAGTATAGTATATTATAGTATAGTATAGTATAGTATAGTATAGTATAGTATAGTATAGTATAGTATAGTATAGTATATTATAGTATAGTATAGTATAGTAAAGTATAGTATAGTATAACATATTATAGTATTGTATAGTATAGTATAATATAGAATAGGATATTAAGTATAAATATAGTAAAGTATAGTCTAGTATAGCATAGTATGGTACAGTAAAGTATGGTTCAGTATAGTATAGTATAGTATAGTATAGTATAGTATGGTATAGTATAGTACAGTATAGTATAGTATATAGTATAGTATAGTATAGTATAGTATAGTATAGTATAGTATAGTATAGTATAGTATAGTATAGTATAGTATATACATATTATAGTATAGTATAGTATAGTAAAGTATAGTATAGTATAACATATTATAGTATTGTATAGTATAGTATAATATAGAATAGGATATTAAGTATAAATATAGTAAAGTATAGTCTAGTATAGCATAGTATGGTACAGTAAAGTATGGTTCAGTATAGTATAGTATAGTATAGTATAGTATAGTGTAGTATAGTATAGTGTAGTATACTCTAGTATAGTATAGTATAGCATAGTATAGTATGGTATATTATAATATAGTATGTCATTCTTATGATAAAGTTAAGATTGTGTGTCAAACATTTGAATTTTGTTTCTCAAGCATAATGTTTCACCGTTTTGCCACGTCGCAAAACATTGCTCGTCAAACATTTTGCTTGCGTCAGGGGAAAAGTTTCGAACTTCTCAAACAAAATGCTCGTTGCATTATGTTCATTTATGCTTATCAATATCGATTCGTGTTCTTGACATGGCAAACGTTCAAAAATTGTTTGATAAGCGATTTCAATTGTTTGACAAACAATGTTTGATATTGTTTGGCCAGGGCCTAAACATAGGAACATAAGTACCTTTTCACATTTTAAGCTATACAATATATGGTGGGTAAGTCGAAAAGAGGAGAAATAGTAGTCGAATTTCTTGAGAAATAGGCCTAGTGCATCAAATGTCTGCACGTCTTTTCCTACAAAACTGCAATGCAGAAAATAAGTCCACATAGCCGTTTTGTCTGTTACGTTGTTCGTCCCATCCAAGTAATGCTTTATGTAAATGATTGTTTTTTTTGTTAAATGATGCCTTTGGTGTTTGTGGTGCTGTGGCGTTGTGGTGTAATCCAGCTGACTCGTGGTGTCAGAAGCTCAGTGTGGTCAGGGTTCGAGCCCAGCCACGGTAGCGTCACGGCCAGGGTCGAGGTCTCGATTAGTTAACCTACTACTGAAATCTTAGCGACTGGCGCTAAAGCACCATTTCACCTTCACCTCGCGAAGAAAGGTACTTACGTAATGAATCTAGGGGCTCGTATAGGCCCTTGTGGCCTGTTCCTAACATCATCTACTGAAACAATAGTATTAACAGAGCAAAGTAAAGTAGGGGTAAAACATATTATAGTTGCTCAGAAAAGCAGTATACGCTACACCTACACAGTTAATGGACAAATTCTGTATATACTTTCTGATGCAATGTTTTTTGAAGATACAAAATTCTTCCGAGACAACCAAATTTTCTATTGATTTTCTCTCGTTTTTCACTCAGGTGGGACAGCCTGGCAAACAACGCACCAAACGCCATAAAACTAATGATAGACAAATATAAACATCATGGTTTGAGATATGGAAGCTTTTAAAAGAGCATTTATCCGGCCTACTGTAAATCTTGACGAACAACGACGAAAAGGCCGACCGTTCTTTGGAATACACAGGTGTTCACATGTTAAGCAGTAAGTGCAATTTACTTTCCTTCGCTAATACAGATGTAATTATGCAAATAAATCATAATAACTGCTAAAATGTTTGAATTTGAACTTCCTTGAATTCAAATGCCTATATTTTTAATCCTCAACCGTCCTCCATCACCATCGTATACAAACAATTCTCCCTTATCTAGCACCTGGCATTCCCTTAGTCACATGGCAAAGAAACTTCTTAAACGAATTATCTGAAGACAGGGATAGCGGCTCGGGCATGCGCATCTGCCGCTAAAAAGGTATTTTGGCCTAAGAGCTAAGAAGATTTAACCTCATGGGTCACGATGCGAATTTAGCTTACGCATGCAATTTTGCTGCATTTGCGCATGCGAGTGCTTGGTTCCATGTGGTTCCATGTCCTAATCTCCTCCGGGAGGTTTCTTTAATACTCTTTAGTAATTTCTTAGTTCCGTGGTCCACGCATCCGTCGTCCCTATTTTGCGAAGGGAGAAAATGAAGAAGGCAGTTTCCTTTCCTGCTCTTCCCTATTTTTTTTTTCAAAGAAACCTCGCGGAGGAGAGTATCCGTGGCTCATAAAAGCAACCTTTCGACATATTTTTGCAATCATTTTAGCAATCGGAAAGATTTGCTCATAGCCATCATAGCCATGGTTTGCTTTTGCTTTCACAAATAGCGTAACCTCGCTTACAGTTACTGAAATGAGGCTTTCAGAATACCGAAATCTGATGAGATTTCATTTTTTCAATGTGGTTAAAAAATTTGCTAGGTTGATGTACCAAAGGCTTGGACGGTCTATTGGCAGTGGCGCGGACATAGACACGCGCCCAAGTTGGGTGTCAAGTATAAATTCCCTTTCTTCCCTATTTCCAATACCTCAATTACCAAATATTTATAACTGCGCTCTTTCTGAGAAGGACAGTAACATTGCGCCAATAGATGTCCGTTACGTTAAATGGAGGTTGCGCTGCAGCGCATTTTTCATGTTATGGCCGCAATCTATAAGAGCAATGTCCGCAACTCGTCCTCAATGTTAATTTCTTAAAAATTGATTTCTTAGCAAATAAAACGTGTCTGCAAAGGGGGTCGCAAATCAGTACTAATCTACGTATTGAATCTACGATTCTGTTGAAGGGATTAGTTATGGAAAACATCATGTTGAAAAACTAGATATCACACCAAGGTGACTGATAACAACGGTTCAATTCTTTGTAAATATCGCGATCGCTTGCAGCTATAACGATTAGCAACGCGAAGCAGTTTTTCATTTACATGCCTAGTTACTCAGGTGTTCCTGCTTTAGAATGGCGAGAAAATCTCAAAACATCCTCAATTGCGGAAACCTGCCTTTGTCAGAAAACTTTGAAAAATCAAATTTTAATCCCACGAAGCAATAGATTAATTGTGTATTAATTGTGTGCGTTAATGGTTTGTTTGGTTTATTAAAGTTTATTAAATATAAATGATTAATCAATTATTTTATGCTATTCCCTACTTTTCTAGATTGTTTTTCAAATTTGTAATGTTTAATGATTAAATATTTACCAAGTTATATGGTCATTTGATGATTAATCGTATTGAATTGACCGTCTGATTGTTAATCGACTTTTGTGAAATTAATTTAAACAAATTTATTAATTCTCTCTTATTTCGCAGTTTATTCTGCATAAATGATGCTAATACATTCAAACTTCTATGTTTTAAACATCATTTAATAGATAATTTGAAATTAATCTTCTTTATTTTGGTTTCAATTAAGAAAATTCATGACAGAACCTTGATTATTATAGAAACCAGCTTCCTAAGAAGCTGCAAAGAGCTTGCTTTTTTCAGACTTGAAGTCTCTGTTGTGATTACTTAAGACGCGCTCCAACTTTGCTGTTGCTGGCTACTTGTCTTTCCTCGCTTAGTCTTAGTTCGCTTTTCACCTGCGCGTTGTCTCCTTCTTATATCTCCTTTCGTTTGTTTTAGAATTATAATTGCCAACTTTCTGCCCATTTACATTAGCTTCATTGAGCTACAACAACAAACAATCAACATAGCAGAATGTAAGCCCGCTTAAAGTCGAGTTTCTTATAAAGAGTAGACGTATTACAGTGCCCTCTAGATCGTTCATACTGGACGTCAGAACGAGGCTGCTCTTAACACGTTCCTGTTTTCGCCAAGTCCTAGCTGCACTCGGGTGCTGGGGTCGTGGAGGAAATCTAACGACTCAGGTTCTATTCTGGCTGCCTATTTCCGTCCCTCCTGGCTAATTTATTTTGCAAAAGTTTTCCAACCTCTGGCTCTTATTAGGGCCCCTCACTTGCTAGATCTTCCGCAATACTTGCACCATTCGCTGCTTTAATATCTACAATCTAAAATGACATTGTACAAATAAGTAAGACTTCGTTAAATTCTTCTGCTAACAACCATGTATTGACATTGTTACTGAAAGTTACTAATTTCATCGCTGAGTTTGTCTTGACTGAAATTCCGACCTACCCGCGTATTTCACTCCTTCGCTCATTAGATTTTGTCTCCACTTACAGCCCCTCCCTTATTCCGATCAAAGCAATTAGCCACCTAACAGTAAGTCTATATATAGAGTAGCTTCTTCAAGGGCTGTAGGCTGGTATGGTTAAAGCGTCCTGCTCATGATCGAGAGGTTGTGGGTTCGAGTCTCGTCGGAATAACTTCTCATAACATAACAGTCAAGTCAGCAACTCTGCCTTATATTCCTTTTTCTCCGGTAAATGAAAACGGTCATTTATCGGAGAGTCCCATTCTGTAGGTCGAAGCCCTGGCCGGCACTAACCAATAAAAATTACTTGCTTGCTTCCTAAATCATTCCAAATACTCTAAAGAATATCGACGCACATTTATTAAAATCACCAAAACCAAACAAAAATTAATCAAAATCTTATAAAGTAAACCAAACTCCCTGTTTTCCTATGTTACTTTCATTCCCATTTTCCGTATTTGCGAATTTAATTTCTTAAATCTGCTAGAGTCAAGCGATTTCGTTAAAATCAGCTCTCGTAGAATGATTGAGGATAATTAAAGATGGTTTCTTATGTGAAACTTGTGTTTTGCTTTTCATTAAAAACACTGTGATTGTTTCTACATTACAGCCTCTGTACATCAAATAGAATTTTCTTAATTGCTAGGGCAAGCACACTTTAAGAGGAATCATTGAGTGAATTGGTGTTTGAAGTTTGATTTCGTTAATTAATCGATCCAACTTCCATTGATTGCTTCATCTCAGCATCCTATTAATTGAGCAAATAAGTGAAAGTTTCTCTTCCAAGACTTCAGAAATATTGAGTTTTAATTAAATTCGTCTTATGATATCCTTTGTTAGTCTCTTATCTTCTAAACGACACTATAGATAGGAAAGAGGCGTAAGACTTATCAAACGATTACCAGTTATCATCCATCAAACCGAGGCTAACACCAAAAGGAGATCGCTCAAACTGGAAATTCAACTCGGTAATGCCTCAGGAGCTGAGTTAATCTAGATCAGGAGATCAGGATTTATTGGCTTGCTTCGAAACCACATGCATCTACAAGCTTGAAAGCGATTGAAATATGTGGCTAGACATAGACTTGTTACTTTATTTTTTGCTCTACTCTTCGCAACAACAACATTTCATCCCAAACTTTCACTCCAAATGTTCTGTGTGTTACTTTCGCTCTTCTGTTCAGTCGCTCTTCTTACTATTAAACGAGTCAAATGATTATTTTCTTTGAAAAACGTGGTATTTGTGCCAGAGTCCAGAAAAGTGTTCAACCTTCCTCCAGACAAAAATACCCGAGCTGGAAACCTTCCTCACTTAACAATTAAAAATAGGCGTGTTTTGGATGTGGCAAAATCTTTTCTATTGTTCTAATGGACCTTCCTCCGGTCATTGACCGTGTGACCGTAACTTTTTCCTGGCTTTGATTTGTGCAATGTATACAGTGTCTTAAACTGTGCATTCTTAGAAATACTGCATTCCAAAATTTTTGCTAAGAAAGTCACAAGAAAGTTTTGGTACTGAAAACATGAAATATCTAAGAAAGTTTCACTACTGGCCCAAAGAAAACTTTCTTATAAAAAAAACGTGTATGTAAACGATATGTGGGGCAAAACTGCTCCACTGGTGGGGCAATCACAGGGTTGGTTGGGAATTTCTCCATTGCATTTTATGTCAAAGAATGCCCTGCTCTGATTTTTTGCGCATTTTTATAAAAAAACTCTTGTTCGTTCCAAAACTTTAGTTATGATGAGCTTTCGAAATGCTTCTATCTGTAAATTGGCCATCTATTCTAGAAAATCAGATTAACCACAGAGATAATACCCAGCTTCAAAGTTCCTCTGGTGCACTTCCCCTTTAAAGTTTTCCTGCTAAACAGATTATAAAAAATCCTGTCTGATAATTCCTTTAAGCTGTGAAATCTCAACGTTGTGTTAATTAGCTTGACTGGGGTATTTCTTATATTCTGAGCAAGGATATATGGGTTTAATGACTTTTGGCTCGTTTTTTTTGCAGGCATGCTGTGGATAAGATGGATTTCTCGCAAAGATATGGGGAAATGTCCAGGACTATGGAGTCGATACTCATCATTTATGGATGAGCAGCAAAAGGAAGATTTGGTCGTTTATTCTGCTCTGGTTCTATTGCTGGAATTAAATATTCGTAATTATTTACCCCTCCAAGTAAGGCATTGTTTGCTTCTAGGCTTACATTAAAAAAATTGCGAGGGTTACTACAATTGAGTCCTGACAGGGGGGCCAAGTCACTTTGTTGATATTTCATACTGGCTACGAAATGGCCCAGTGTTTAGAAAAGAGGCAATACAAATGGCCCAGTGTTTAGGCAAGAGGAGATACACCTTTTTGGTACTTTTAGTAATTACTACTCTTTCTTCCTGATTCTGTTGCAGTTGGTAGTCTGCAATTTCTACGTTTTACTTGAAGGTGCTGTGGCGTCGTGGCCTACACTCTTTTTTTTATAAGAATGCTATAAATTTTGTTCAGCCTCGATATTCTTAAGAAATGTCCGTTTTGAGCCTGAATATATTCTTAAAGTATATCCTTATTTTTCAACCCTGATATGGTTTCAGGGGAACATAGTTTAAAGAAAAGTTATCTCATTACGAGGAAATGGTAGAGCGAAAGAAAAATTGATCTATTATAACAATAAGAATGTTGTTAACAATCATGAAGTTTCGTTCTTACATTGCAAAACAGGCATCTGCTTGAAAATGAGACAGAAATATGGGAACTGAGGCTGAGCAATATTCTTACAATATTCTTAAAAGTAGGATGATTCTGAGCCTGAATATTCTTATAAACAATATTCTTATAAAAAAAGAGTGTTATCCAACTGGCACGTAGTATCAGAAGCTAAACGAAGTTGGGGTTGGAGCCCCAGCTATGGTAGCGTCACTGCAACGGTCGAAATCTCGATAAGCTCCTACTGAGATCCTAGCAACTGGCGTTAGATACACCTTGCCACCTTCACTTCTATCTTCCTAACTCACAGACTGGAGGTCGTTGGTTCCATTCGGGCCAATAGGCTAAAATGCTCAAAGATGTGACTGATCAATTAGCTAACAAGACAAGTGTTGTCATGTGCCCCTTTTTCCTGTGGCTCCCACTTTTGAAAAGCTTCTTATCTCCCCTCACTATGACTTAGATCAGTTAGTTACAAACGACTTTCAAATGATTGTGTTCAGTAGCTCTTTAAAGCGTTGAGTAGCTTGAAAATTCAGCACCGAAACCATAATATGAAGGGGATTCATTGGGTTTCCTCAAGCAGTATCTGACAAGAGACGGACGGAGCTCATGCAAATGTGCCCTGTGCAAACTATTTAAGCTTTCATAGCTGTCCAATTTAGACTTGATAAATGGGAATGAAATTAGTGGAACAAGGACAATTACATAAAAGTTGGTGGTAGCTATTACCCCGGTCGGTAGTGAGAGGACCTCTGCCGTGAAAGGTATGAATACAATGCTAAGGCCATGTCAGACAACGTGCTCAGCGTCCGAACCAATGCCTTGCTAGTATCGAGCCACTACCGTGCGGCAATGCAAGATGATGCGTCGTACCAAAATTTTAGCTCCAGCTTAAATCGAAACGGATTGAAACAGACGTCGTACTACTACCGTGCTAGAATTTGTTTCTCTTGCACGGCGCAGCTGTGGCAAGACGTCAGAAAGGCTCTCACCGACCCTACGCTATTCTACTAGCTGCAGAAAATGCAGAAATTGCAGGAAACGAAGGAATATTTCAATATAATCCAAATTGTAATCATTTGCATTGGCTTACGTAGATAGAGCTCATTCGCTTTTCTATTTGAAACGTTTTTGTACGATCAAAATTTCTGATTTGCTTCTCAAAGAAATCGGCTCCTTTACAAGAAAAAACTAAAAAGTAAAATCAACTGTTTGTAATCTTTTAACAGTTGACAGGTGCATGGGTTCCTATAGCAAAATCAGAAATAAAATAATAACATTATTCGAGCATTTGGAAGCCTTTAGAAGATGTTTTTCGTATCAAGACAAAATGGTGGTTGACGAAGATTAGCAGCTATAATGTTTCAGGCCCACTTGAGGCCCTATTGTTTGGAAGGATCTTCCTACTGAAGTAAAAGATACCCCAAATTACAATGCTTTTAAAGAAAGACTTAAGACAGTGGCACGTTTCGACGTCTGATCACGTCACAAAACATTGCTTGAGAGGCGAATTTGTCTTCTTTGCTTGATGCAATCTGGTGAATGTAGAAAATATGACAATGAAAAAGAAATAGAGTACGAAGACTAAGATAATGCAATAAAGGTTACGGTAAGGTGATGGAAGAGTTGTTGTTTTAAGGAAGAAGAAACAGAATAAAATGTTAAATGTTAATGCATGGATGACAATAGTTGGAAGTCAGAGTAGTTGCTATATTAAAGAAGATGATGTCGAAGAAGAACAAGAACAAGAACAAGAACAAGAAGAAGAACAAGAAGAAGAAAAAGAAGAAGAAGAAGAAGAAGAAAGGCGAAAAAGACGAAGAAAAGAGAAAAAGAAGGAAAAGAAGAAGAAAAAGAAGGAACGAAGAAGATTAAGAAAATGAAGAAGACAAACAAAAAGAAAAAGACGAACAAGAAGAAGAATTGGAACAAGAAGAAGAAGAAGAAGAAGAAGAAGAAGAAGAAGAAGAAGAAGAAGAAGAAGAAGAAGAAGAAAAAGAAGAAGAAGAAGAGGAAAAAAAGGAAGAAGAAAAGGAAAGAGAAGAAAAGAAGAAGAAGAAGAAGAAGAAGAAGAAGAAGAAAAGAAGAAGAAGAAGAAGAAGAAGAAGAAGAAGAAGAAGAAGAAGAAGAAGAAGAAAGAGAAGAAGAAGAAGAAGAAGAAGAAGAAGAAGAAGAAGAAGAAGAAGAAGAAGAAGAAAGGAAGGAAAACAAAGAAGAGAAAAAGAAGAAGGAGAAAAAGATGATAATGAAAAGAAGAAGCGACAGTTTTATATATTAAATGGAGCAATAGCGTCAGATGGAGTAAGAGGTGGAGAACACACACATTCAATGGTCGGGAGACGGTAGAGTAGTTGCATTATAGTGAGGAAGAGAAAGAGAAGTTGTTGAAGAGCAAGAAAAAATCCACGCATCGAAGAGAATTGATTCTGAGTAAACGGAGCAAGATGAAACGATGACGTAGAAAATAGAGATTTAACAAACAATTTTTCAATGAAGTATAGTGAGAAAGAAAGCCACTAGAAAGTGAATTAGAACTAGTCCTATTGTATAATAAGCATAGATAACTTCTGTCTAATTTTAAATAATTAAATTTATTTTTCCTGTTTAATGTTAATTCTTTAGAAGAACGAAGCGTCAAAAACGCTAAGTAATAACAATAGGATTCACCACAAGATATCAACCTGTCTGTAACACTTATAAAATCTTCCTTAACTTACTGTGATTGAATACAATAGAATTCAACGAAGAAGAACAAAGGAAGGTTTGGTTCTATTTGATTATCGTTAACAAATTGTTCTGGAATTTATACCACTAGATTACGCCTTGTCTTGAAGCAATTCGGGCTAATCCTAAGAAATTGGACTTTTTACTTTGCAGTGTCGTTAAATAGCGCCTTCATTTGCATACATTCATTGACAACTTCATACTGTATTTATTTGCCTGACTCTTTACTGCATACCGTTTTCATTGGTGCCCTCATTTCATTCATGCTTTATTTATTTGCTTATGGTATTTCATAATATCTTCATGCCGAATTCAGTTGCATCTTCACTTCTTGCCTTCCTCAACAGCGTCTTGGAAGGTTCCGAATTCATTGGCATTTTTATTTAATAGCTTATTCTTTAGCATCTTCATTTCACAAGATTTCATACAATTTCATTAGATTTCATACAATTTTCATCAGCAACTTTATTTGATGCATAATCACTTGATCATCTTCATTTTATACCGTTCTCATTGGCTTACGCATTTCTTACGATTTTCATCAGCAACTTTGCATAATCACTTTATACTTTATTCATCAGAATGTAAATTTCTCACTGTATTCTTGAACGATTTTAAGCATTCTCAGTCCTGAGCGAATTCGAAAAAACTTCTTTACGTCCTTTGTTCGTAGCGTATTCATTAGCAGCTTCATTAGCTACCAAAATCTTTAGTTATATAGGTCATACTGTATTTAATGCCATCCTAATTTCATACTGTATTCACTTGCATACTCATTTCATACCATCTTCCTTACCATCTTCATTTCATACCGTATTTACCAGCGTCGCTATTTCATTCCCTTCATTCCATGCATTACTCATTGTAGCATCTTCATTTTATACCCTTTACCGTACCGTACTCATTAGCATATTTTTTTCTTAACGTACTCATTATGATCTTCATTTTATACCGTTCTCATTGGCTTACGAATTTCTTACAGTATTTACTGGCATCTTCATATTATACTGTATTCATTAGCATATTCATTCAGCATAGCATCTTCATTATGTACAGTATTTACCTTTATACCGTCATTTCTTACTGTATTCATTAGCATCTTCATTTCATACCTTATTCATAAATATCTTTATTCCATGCTATATTCATTCGTATCTTCATTTTGTACCGTATTCATTAGCGTCTTCATTAAAATACCGTTTTCATTTGCATCTCATTTCATACACTATTCATTAAAGTCTTCATTTCATATTGTATTAATAAGTATTTTCATGTCAAACTTTTGTCATGAACGTCTTTATCCCAAATTTGTTTAACATCTTCATTCTTCAGGGTATTTGGTATCTAGCGCGGCTAATGTGCTCTTCAGCCTAGGTACTCCTTACCGTATGCACTAGCAACTTCGTTAAACGCCATATTAATTAGCTATTTCATATAAAGCTATATTCATAAGCTTCTCCACTCCATACAACATCCAGTTAAACTACCGTCTTCATCTAAAACCGTTTGCAGTATCGTCTACCCATAAACAGAAGGCCAATGTGAAATCAACCGTATTAAACGGTATCCTGCAAAAGAGGTCTAAATCCCAACCTCGCTGTTCTTAAACAATTATTCTTAAAAAATGAAAGTGTATACAAGATAAGATTATCTAAATTGAACTTAAAACATTGATTAACACTTGTTAAAGTGATATCTCAAATTATAACACACTAAATCTTATCTTGATTAGGGATATTAGTGAACTCAGTTGTTGATAGCATTTTTAATGTAATCAAACACATAAATTAATCAGGTGGTTTTACGTAGATGCCAACTAATGGATGTTAATAAACGACGCTCAATTGTCAAATATTGACGACCTATCCGCCATTTGCATTGGTCTTTGCTTGAAAATCATCCGTCAGATTTTGAAGACCGCAAAACCATGCAGTCTAGGTGACGCGAGAGTGAAACGCGCGTTTAAGTCAAGGTTTTTATCTGCTTATGTCTATTATTATGACAACGAAGACTACTCAGAGTGCGTAATTAGCTTCCAACTTCGTAGCCAAATGGGAATCATCATTATCATCAGCATCAACGATCTCACTTTACGTTTCATCCTCTTCATCATTACTATTATTATCATTCTTTCATCATCGACATAATGCTAACTACCCTAATCATAATCATTTCAATTATTATTACCCTTATCATAATTATTGCCATCACCGTCATCATTATTATCGTTTTCATCATTATTATGAACATTTTATCATCATCATCATCATCATCATCATCATTGTCATGGTCATCATCATCATCATCATCATCATCATCATCATCATCATCATCATCATCATCATCGTCATCATCATCATCATCGCTATCATCTTAATTATCATTTTCATCTTCTTGATTAATCTCATCATAACTAAAATAAATCATCATCATCATAACCATCAATATCATAACATCATCATCATAATCATCGTTTTCATTATCATCATCATAATCACCATAATCATCATTTTCATAATCTTGATCACCCTCATCATAATCAAAATAAATCATCGTGATCATAACCATCACTATCATTTATATCATCATCGTCGCTGTCGAACTCATTATCAAGGTTCTTCAAACTAGGGAAATTTTTATCGAGGATGGAACAGTAGTTTTAGGAAACTCCTGACCCCAGTGGTAGGGTGCTAGAAAGTGTAAAGGAAGCGAACACTGCCATCTTTGAACGCTGATGTCAGGGTTTCAGCCGGCTATGGGGCAGTTGTGGCAAACAGACTGATATTCTTGAAGAATTTCCTGATGTCCTAAGTACTCAGTTACAAGACTCGAAAGGACTGAGTTAGCTGTAGGTTTTGTAGTTCTGTGATTATAAAGCAGGACATGAACCATCCCTGGCATCCCTACGATATATAAAACACATTGCCTTAACCACTGGCCTACACAATTCCGCTTGATTCTTCCATTACGTCATTGAAATTGTCTTTTTGCTCTGCTTAGAAGCTAATGAAAATATGAATATGGGAGAATCGGCCTAAATTTGGCAGACTGGTGACAAACTCCTCTACCAGTTGCGATCATTCATACGGAATATGTTAAGTATTCTCGGAATATTATGTGCATAATTATACCGGTATTCCGAATCAGACATGATAAACATGTAGAAAAACAGAAATGCGCCAATTCGATGTCGTCGTTGTTGAATGTTATAACCAGAAATCAATCTGAACTAAGGGAGGCAGAACCCTATAAGGTAAAGGTAACAATACCAAACTGGAATGATTGTGCAGTTTCCCCCCCTGTCTTGGCAGTAGCCTGATGTTATTCTGGGAAAAAAGTTCTAGGATGATGTAGGAGTAGGACGTCTTATTGAATCAATCAGTGATTTTAGCTCGATCTAAATTCTTGCCATGGCCGATTCTGCCGTCCCGCACAACAGTGGCTCGACACTAGTACGACGTTGTCTCAGATGTCGAGCCACCGACTGCCAGTCCGAAGCTCCTGGTCTCGTTTGCAAGATTGACCGATAGAATGATAGGGCACGACACTCTAGTTGCTGCTAAGAAAAGGTATACAGTTTTCATACACCAACTCCACCTCAAACCGGCCATCTATGTAGCTAGTGCCCGGCGGGTGTTTCCCCTAATATTTTCTAACAGGCATGTTTCTCCCATATGGGTATTGTAAAAGAAATGCACCACTGTTCGCGAAAACACCTTAGAAGTGGGTTTAAAATCATTTTCCTAAAGTCAGATTTTCACTAGGTGTTATTCTTCGCATGAATGTAAAGACTTCGTTCCAACACATGCGCAGAACTGAATTTTCTGTTCGTCCGTTCGTCACAGTAGATAGGACCGTTGGACTTCTTCGTTCGCGCGAATAATTACGCCAAGTGGAGGTTCGGTTTCAAGAGCTCGGGGCAGTGAATTTTAACTCTAGTTTTGTGTTGTTATATCGCTTTCCTAATAGCCGGTCTTTAACCAAATCGACTATTCTAAGAGAAAAAGTCAACGTTATTTTTGTTTCTTCGGCTGCCCTCACCACCTGTCAAAACGGTGCGAATTGAAAGATTATAAAAACCGTTAGATGATTTCTGATTTTTCTGAATTGAAAATTATTGTCGAATGAGAATTTAGGTGTAAATAAGCAGAACAATACTGAATGGTCTCTTTCGGCGAATACACCTTATCTACGTAAAGCCAATGAACTAAAGAACTGAGCGCTAACCCTTACCCAAGCATGAAGTACTGGCCTTAACAGTTATATAGCCGCAAAATAACTATAACCCTTATTCTCGTAGGATCTTACTGTTTGGATCTTATGCAAAGGCTACCCAAAGCCTTTCTTTGGAGGATACCAAACTTTGAGATTTCTTTCGCCTCTTGCCTGGAATTGCACAAATCTGGTGAGTATCCGCTTGGCGGTTAGCCGCGGCTCTGGCGGTTCATGGAGAGTTTGAGCGCGATAACAATCTAACACACAATTGAGATTGCTGGAAGACTTCCCTCACCACTTGGATCAGACCCTTGTGATCGTAACTTTGCTCCATCATGCAAGGTTATTGCTATACTTATAACATGTTTATTTGGTAACGCAGGGTTATGACAGCATTACTGCTGATTTGGACGTCTGCGGCTTGTCGCTCCAGCTTGATATTCTAGAAAGAATACCCTGGGTACTCATTAAACCGACCTTCATTTCCCGAATAACATCTGAGTTGACTACAGGCTCATGCAAATATTTCCTGATGTGATTCGAACCCACGACCTTGCGATTGTGAGGCAAGCACCTTCGACTAGTTGGCCACACCATCCAGTGCTAGAAATTCAAAATTCCGACTGGTTGGGGCTGAAAGGCCTAAATTTCCAACAGTGACTGAAAAATGTTCTATTTTGTACCATTTTCAAAGGAAAAATCGCAAAATTTTCGACAAAACTGGAAGAAGTATAGGGTAGGGGCTCGAGCGCCCCCAAAACCTCCATAATTTCCGCCTCCAACACCATCTGTAAGGAAACAGAGATGAATCGGGTGTAAAAATTGATTTTATATTCATAATTAATCAAGCATCTATTTTTATTCAAAGGAATATTATGAAGAATAATTATATCATCATTTCGGCATCGCAAAGCATCAAGCATCTCTGAATCTTCGGTATGATCGTCCCTGCTTTTCTACATCAGTGGTAAGTAGTTTTCTTTGAGTTTGTAAAATTCATCCATATTGTTACATCATCCACATCATCATCATCATCATTATCATCATCATTATAATCATCTTCGTCATTATCTTCGTAGTCATTATCTTCTCTGCCATAATCATAATCACTATCGAATCATCATAATCTTAAACATCATTATGATTTATCATCACCAAATCATCAGCCTCATTATCTTCATCCCCCTAATCATTATCAGTATCATCATTATCATCACCATCATCATCATTATGATCATTATGATCATCATTGTCATCATCATCGAATCCTCATCATCAGCACCACCACCACCACCATCACCATCGTCATCATATGTTTGGAAATGTAGCATTCTTATTAAGAGTAAATTAACAGCCCCTTAACTAATTTAGTCAGTGGAGAACTGTATCATTGAATTACCAACAAAAATCTTGCTGTAATCTGTGAGACGGCAAGATTTGCTGTGTGAGAAGCATTCTGTTAGGGAGAAAGTTTTTGAGGGACTGTGACAGATATCGAACCCAAAGACTATTACCATTACAGGCTTTGAACTTGCGACCACTGTCTTGTACGCCTATGCTTTATCAACTGAGTTGGAGGTTTGAAATCTGTCATACTCCTTACCGTACCGCTCGCAGGTTCTCCAAAAATTACCTACGAAAAATCTTCAATGTTGAGATTTCAGCTACTTTATAAAGTCTCATACTCCTATAACCTTTTCGACTCTATAGAGAAGCAGTGCTGAAGGTTTGTTAACTTGTTTACCGTCTCAATAGCCAGTCTGTTTTAATTTGACTTCTTAAACAGGCCTTGGACATAAAAGAGTATATGAGGTTGCCTACTGCGAAGTCAAGTGAGCTAATTCGAAATATTTCAACTTTATCTTCATAAAAAGTGTGTGGTTTTTTGAGGTTTCTTTAAATCGTCCGTCTGACAGATAAAACAACTTCTCATTTAATTGGATAGCAATCGAGTTTGCTTTGAAGTTGACTTGAAGTTTTGTTTTTAAGACAATCACAAGTAATATGTTGTCAAACATCCCTGCAGATCATCCCCTTAAGCCTCGGTTTTACTGTCTCACTATACAAAGAAATTTCGTAGATTTACTAAAGACAGCCTGTCGCTTTGTGTGGCTGCTATGCTTTATTCAATGACTCCTGCGATGTAGTTTTTAGGAAACCTGTTTTGCTCTTAATAGCAGCTTTAATTTCGATTTAATCGTAAAATAATTCACCGATGATCGATTTAATCACGGGATTGCTCCATTTCTTTTATCTCTACAACTCTATGTATATCCAATGCGCGTCGATTGACTTAATTATAAGATCCCTAAATTCGCAGTTCGGAAAAAGCACTCATTAATTAACGGAATTAATAGTGATAGAACAGTTTAATCGAAATTATCTACAGCTATCAGGCATTTCAGATTTCCCACGAAGTTAAATAAGTTCGGTTAGGTTTCAGGTTATGCTTTACTCGAGTTAATTGCCCTATATCAGTTCTGAAAAGAGTTTATTTGTGTTGGTTGTCAGCCTGCTTTGCTCCTTAACGCAATTTTTTGTGGCTTGACTGTAGTTGTAATTAGCGCTATTAAATATTAATCTAAGCCATTACATAGGCATAGTGTTCGGTGCGTGTACGGACAGCCACTGTGTTTATAATAAAGACAGGATCTGTCTTGGTTTTGATTGGTTAATAGTCATTGTTGAGTGACATCACTCGACTACCATAGCCACCTTAAAAGGGTACCGAAAAGAACTCATTCAACAATTGCCCGGTGTTTTAACTCGGCGAGTTCGCAGATCCTTGTCAGTGTTATGGCTGAGAGCTATGCGAATGTAAGAGCTACTCACGACGAGCGTTTGCAACGAAGAAACAACTTCTCTCAACGAACGAACATCCTACATGAATTCGAAAACTCAGTGTCGGAGACTGAGACTATGATAACGATTTTAAATAGAGGTAATTGATATATCTATCCATCATATAGTTAATAAGTTTTCATTTCGTGTTAATTGCTTATGTAGAAACATTTACTTGTATAGCTAGAACTTGTTTAGCCCAATTGTTCTGTATATTTACTGCTAATTTAAGAAATTAACGCTCTTGTTTCAAGCATTTTAAGTAATAGCTAGAAAATTGAATTTGTTATGCAGCAAATTGATTTAATTGCCATAATAAATTGGAGTTAGCAAGATAGTGCCGATTGAAGACAGACGCTTGTATAGCAAACACACGCCTTGTATATAGTCTTGAGTGATGCTTCGGCAGTTAGGCATAGTAGTCTGATAGATATAAGAGTATTAATGATAAATATACGTATATTAAGCTATTACTTACTTGTATACAGAGCATTAAATGCAGCTAATCATGTTTGTAGCTAGGCTTCGTGGCTTTAGGAAACCATCCCATGTTATCTAACGTATTTTACTTTCATTTCAAAGCTGCAGAAGAAGGCCCTAGAGATCTGTTTGTTCCAAATAGCAAAATGGGAGTAATGACAACAAGACAGGACGACGATTCAAATGATAACAGCATTCGAAATGACAGCAGTGAAACAGAGACTCCATTATCGCCAGATAAAAGCATCGAGGAGAGTTTGGATGGGGACGATCGAACTTCAAAACAGAAAAGACATCGAACACGGTTCACCCCTGCACAACTGAACGAACTGGAGCGATATTTCACAAAAACACACTATCCTGATATATTCATGCGGGAGGAATTGGCCATGAGAATTGGATTAACAGAATCAAGAGTCCAAGTAAGAGAAGTTTCTTGTTTTTGTTTTTCAAAACATGCTTGCCTTTGCACTCGACCCACACTGGCCTAAATTACAGGCATTACGTCCAAATACTCGCTGCTAAGCTGATGTACCTTTTTCTTTGCCCCTCTTTAGTTCTCAGTGGAATATCTCCTAGTTTCCATGAGTCTCCACAATTAATTTTCTTACGTCCAAGGCTGGAAAATTCCATCAAAACTATGGAGTTGCCCCTCCTAATTCCAACTGCTCTGGAAAGGCTACCAGTTGTGTTTTGAAAGCCATTGAGATGCCAAGAAAGAGTCTTTTCGACTCGGCTCTCGTTTACGAGCCTTCGTGCTTTTTAACTAGAAGTTAACACTAATCGTTAATAGGTAAATGCCCTTCTAAAGTTCATCTGAATCAATGTTGTTAAACAGGCGTAAAATCGAATTTCTTCATTCAAACACGGATTTCTCGACGTTGCCAGCTTTCCTAAAACGTGACATTTGCTAGTGGATTCTAATATTTTTTCTAAAGACTTAAACATAAAAGCCAAAGATTTCTAATCAAACAAACGCATTTTAAGAAAAGTTCTACGAAAAACCAACAGAACAATCGCACACAAAAACTCAATCACTTCAAAAACATATGCCGTGGTGTCTAGTAAAGCTACTCCTATCTCGATTGCTTTTTAATTTGTTTATATTTTCACCACTTATACCTTTTCTCACAAAATTCAGTAGCATTTATAAGAGTGCCAACAAAAACGGTTAGAGCACTCAAAATTGTAAAGGGCCCTAGGAATTACGCAAAGGCTATATGTCCTAATAAAATGAGCCATCTCAGAAACACTTGCTAATAACTGGGACTAATTAAAATCTTCGTATTCCCGTTATGAATTTAGCTGCCTGAAAGGCCGGCAGACTTTGAATATTTTTCCTAATTTTTCAGTAAACAGCCGTAAACTGTATAGAAACACTCAGCTTTACGCAAAGTCCTCGCTGATAGCTTGGTAGTAAGAGTTTTAAGTTTATACGAGGTTATTTGGCTTATTTTACCATTAGAAAGCATCATCATTAAATTGCCTAAATAGGTGACTCATGATGAGCTAGGTCAGGCAACAATGTTGTTATGCTGTGAAAGTAACTGAGTAGCTTTAAAATTGCCATGGAACGTACCAAAAATGCTCCGCGTTGTACTGTTATATCTTGCATTTTCGATCCTCTATGGCTTCTGATTAGAAGTTATTTCCTTCACACCCTTCTTCTTACACTAACAAAGCTGAAGAATGTGTATCGAGGTGCAATCTAATCCTGACATAACGCACTGTAGAGGGATCTAAAAAATGTTCGTTGAATAATTAGTTCATACATAGTTAAAGAAATTAGGAATTGGTCAAGATTCTAGATAGCAGACATTACTTTGTTTTGTAGTGTATCAGGGGCTCTTACAGCTCGTTATATTGGAAATACCAGATATCTAGTTAGTTATGTAGGGTGGTTCGTTAAATAAAGGCGAACCAAGACTAGATCATTTTGAAAAACAACTCATAAGCTCAAGGGCTGGACCCCTCCACCCCCAAAAAAACTCCTTGGAAGAACTGAAATGGTGGTTTATAGGGCTATAGCGAGAGGAATAGCTCATAAATCTTATAGAGGGTAACGTATGCTTGTGTTTCGGAGAATCAATAGCAAGGGGGCGATAACCAGGGAAAAATTTTGTAAACAATAAACCTATATCCAGTGCATCGTCTTTTAAAATCCATCCTGTAGCCAGGGTAAAACTGTTTTATCAAAATAAACTGAATGCCATCTGTGGGCTCTCTCGAAGCCCATTCTTATGTGAATCTTCGAAGAGAGCCAAAAGGCTTTCCATTGGTGAAAGTTTAAACTCAGACCAAGAATAAACGACTATAGGGCAAGCAAATTTCCTGATAAAGCCTACTTGTACTCCCTTACCTCGGCAAACTTTTACAAAACATTATTAATGTAATATATCCTATACAATAGCTCTGGGTGGCACAGCTAGTCAACCACTCCTATTATAAGAATTATCCCCTCGGGCTATAGGTATATATTTTTCAGATTTTGCTTGGGGTTAGTTATTTAGGTATCATTGCATTGTTGCACTCTGAAGGGTGAATTTGTGTATACAGAATATGACACGTAATACCCCTTCTTTAATAAGCAACTGGACTTTTATCCAGCCGTCAAAGTTGCTTAAAACTTTAGACATTTCAGCCCTCAAAGTTGCTTAAACGTTAACATTTTATGTACATAAAAACCACCCCTGACTTCGTGGGTCCAAATCATCAACTCTTAGGCTTACAACAAGACTTTTGGGAGACAGTAAGTGGAAAAACGTTAGCTAGCGAACTGCAACATGCAAAACATAAGAAAAAACCATTTCCCAACAACAAGAAAGCGTATAAGCTTGGTTTTTTGACTGCTTAGTTGCCTAAAGTAATTCAGTTGAGCCCTCAAGTTGCTTAATGTTGAGGTCAGTTCAGCCCTAGTTGCTTATTGAGCGGTTGCTTATTTAAAAAAAGTGTACTGGGTTTATGCATGTTAAAGCATGTTCCCATCCTTTTTCGCTGACTTATCGACTCCGACGGCCCATAGTTAGCTACCTGAATGACTCCAACTTAGAGCAATAGCCATTTTGAGTTTATTTGATTTCTGAGATCAAATTTATTTGCATTTTATTGGTCCAACTTGTTATCTTTTAAATTTTAATTAGTTAATACAAGAAGCACGCGCCTGCTTGATAGATTTGATTTGTTCCACGGGTTTTAGCTGCGTAGCTTTGCCTCTTCGCCACTAATGTGGATTTTATGCAAGGGGATGAGCTCTAAATCCTCAATAAACATGATTCAAAAAACACAAAATGCTTATGTATAAGACAGTAACTAGAGTGCTTAGTCCTTCTTAAATAACTGCATACAAGAACGTGACGCAGATAAGGGCAATTTCGAATGCTATGTGCCTTCAGGTTCGCACGGTGATTTGTGATAAAAAAAAATAGGAAATCAACATACGTTTTGTTTATAACACTTTTGTACGAAGGAAGCTGAAAATTCCCATAAATTAAGGAACTCGAAGAAATTATCGAAATCATCATCATCATTACCATGATCATCATGACCATCGTGATCATCATGATCATCATGAGCATCGTGATCATCATGATCATCATCATCATCATGATCATCATGATCATCATTATCATCATAATCATCATCATCATCATCATCATCATCAGCATTATCATCATCATCATCATCACCAACATCATCGCCATCATCATCATCATCATCATCATCATCATCATCATCATCATCATCATCATCATCATCATCATCATCATTATCATCATCAGGTATTCATACCACCTCCACATCTGTTCAAGGCATTCCTACCCTTACACCTAATTGACACCCCTTTCTTGTATATATAATCTTCGAGTAGCTCCATCTTTTGTGGTTCACATCACCCAGAATGAACCAGCTTTGTTTCTCCACATAGTAACTTCATCATTTGAAACCCTCATCAGCTCATTCCTGATTTCAGGAATAATGCGTACCACACCTGAATAAAAACTTCCTGATACTTATTAGCTATTTAATCTTTCTATCAAAGTTTGCTTTTTCCTATCCATCTTCCTTTGATTGCCTTTGCTATAGCTATCAATAACCCTTTTCCTATATAAACCTGTGCCTTTCTATCGCTATTAATTTCTTCAAGTAATGGCTGCCTATACTGCTATATATTTATTAATTTATCATTTTACACTAAATTATCAGATATAATTTATCACTATTAGAGGTGGTGTGGCCGAGTAGTTCAGCGTTCTGCTCACGACCGTAAGATCGTGGGTTCGAAACTCGTCGGGACCACTACAGTCAACTCAGCTGTCCAACCTTCCGAGGTCGGTAAATGAGTACCCAGGGTATTCGTTCTACAATGTCAGTCTGGGGGCGCAAGCTGTAAGTCCGCATCAGCAATATAGCTGCCATAACCCCCTAACCTGCGCTAACAAATAAAGATTGCTTGATTGCTTGCCTTCTTGCTTGATTGCTTGCCTGCTTGCTTGCTTGCTTGCTTGCCTTCTTGCCTTCTTGCTTGCTTGCTTGCTTGCTTGCCTGCTTGCTTGCTTGCTTGCTTGCCTTTTTGCTTGCTTGCCTGCTTGCTTGCTTGCTTGCTTGCTTGCTTGCTTGCTTGCCTGCTTGCTTGCTTGCTTGCCTATTTAGTAAAATTTGCTCTTTTACCGTGTTACTCATAAAAGCGGTCAATAACTAAATTAGTTTCTAGCAAAGTCTTCCATTGCCTCATACCCATTTTAATAAATGCTTTAGTTTTGCGAAAGCCTGATACCTTAAAAACTTGTTTTTCTCTGTTTAAACTCGTTTAATACCCTGTTGCGGAGACTAAGAATAAACAGATACCTATTTTCTCACAATACTTATTTCCTCTGCATCTGTTTCATGCGACGTAAACAGAACATTTTTTTTCAAATTGGGTCATAAAGGAGTGACCAAATAAGGTTCATATCGGTTTTATTTGTGCACTTAGGCTGCTCGCCTTCATGCAATATTTTCTCAAACTCTAAGACAGTAAGGAATTCAGTAAGATGTGCAACTTAATGTTTTTGCCTATAAAGTAAAAGTACCGTCTTGGGCGATGAATAACCTTTTTTGACTTTCTTTTAAAAGGCTTGTATTTCCTTCACATTTATCTCGTCTTCTGTTTTCATGGCCGCTTATTTCAAACCCACATAACATCCAGAGAGTGCGTCGAAACATTCTTGTTAGCCAAATTTGTGTGCCAATTTGTAGCTAGCTACTTGTGTAATTAATCAAGTCCTCCCTTTAACCTTGAGTCGTCCCAAAAAAGACATTCAGACCAGACGATTTGGTCCTAAAATAAGATTTGGAAGTCATCTGTGGTGCATTTCCAACTATACGACAAGTCAAAAGCTCATTTTTGCATTAACCCGGACGTTACCTCTCTTGCGATAATGGTTACTAAGGATAGGATGTTGTGCTATTTCTAGGCCCTGTTTAAGGTTGGAATGCAACCACAGCCCACACTAGTAGGGAGCCTGCTTTTATTCAGTCATTTCCACAAAATACCAACTGATGATTAAGTGAGCATTGGATACATAGAATTCCTTCTCATGCCAATTAATGTGACACAGCAAGAAAACTGAAGATTTTAATTTCCAGAATATAAATAATTCAAGGTTGTCTCCTGCTATAAGATATATTCTTTGCGTCTCCTTGACATGTGCTTTAGGTATTAAATACAGCTAATTTGGCAAGGCAAAAAGCACTTGTGATGCCAAGTATAGTACGAATTTCGCTGGAAACTAACTTATAAGAAGATTGACGGACCCATGGCAGAGCTAAGACGAATTCTGATCTTAGAGATGCTTTTAGACAAATAGATCTTTTTAGAGAGGTCTGGGTCGGCGCGATATTTTTCTGGAAAATGGTAAAAATTTAAAATAATGGAATTCTCTCCACGTGCAAAGACTGGAGTTGCGGTCCTTTCAGGAGAGACATTGCAGCAAATTTGCTTCAAATTCACGTTTAATGGGAAATAAAGTGAAAGAATGGTTTCAAGTGCCAGGTTATCTGCTCTAGGAGACATATGATCAAGTATTTCCCTCTTTCTTGGTTCAAGGCCTACAATCCTCGCCAATAATATTGGGGACAGTATGTTATAAGTATGTTTTACCTTACAAACCCGGTCCCATTACAACATATTTGAGTTATTAGACCCCTGTCCCCCCAACTCAATGTTGGGACCTCTGACAACATCGATTTCACCAACATTGAGTCGGGGGGGTATGCGTCTTTAGAGCGAGAATTTTAAAGAAATTCGAAGTGTTCCAGCATTTTTGGCGAGGATTTTAGTTCTTAAAGCTCCTTATTTTTGGACATCTTTTGATTCAATTCTAGTTCCAAAAGTTCCTTTATTGTAACTGCACATTCAGTGTCCTGTCTATAACACAGAGACACTTGCATCTGAGCAACGCTGGAAACTACTCAAGGAAACATTTGAGACATGCGTAATATACAATTTATGTGAGTTTTGACTGCAAATGAATGGAACCGGCTTCCTAATTCTTGATTGTTTGCAGTGATGAAAATATTCAATATTGATAAGTTCCTTGGTGATCTTCTCTTCAGTAGTATAAGTTTTAAAATTTTGGGCCTTCTACATGTAGGTTTTACAAAGGGCTGGACGAAAGTCAAGTTGCTTATTAAAAATTGCATCTAATCAAAGCATCCAACCAGAGTTTCTTTTAAAGAACGTAAGAGAAAAGCGTGTAGGCACAAGCACTCTACTTAACACTAACAATCTTTGTTATTACTATATCATCGAGAAAAACCAAGCTTATATGGATTTTTGCATCCCACTTACTGTCTCCCAAAAGTCATGTTGTAGGCCTAACAGATCTTAAGATTTTTAAAAAGCAATGTAGGCACAAGCACTCTAAATTATTTATTCCATATCAAGCCTCTCTGATCATTATATCTTTTAATTTAACCGTTAACTACTGTGTTTTTATTATTATATTATTGTTTTAAAATGATTAGGAAACCTGCTTTGTTTATTTTATTTTTTATCCTCATTCAATATGTACACAACATGCGATGATATTATGAGCACTCTTAGAAAATTTTCTTATCTTAACCCAGGTGCATGTGAATGTGATTTTATCACCCCAAAGGCATTCTACATAGACGTATTACATGAGTCGCAGTTATCGCTATTGAATTGACCTGCTGGACGCTCAAACTGCTTCTACTCAAACCAGTTTGAGCGGTCTCATTTTTGTGTTAACCTCGGTCTAATGAGCGATAACTGAGATAATAAGTCTACATTCTACATG
The DNA here is from genome assembly GCA_014526335.1 of Chrysaora quinquecirrha. NCBI lineage: Eukaryota > Metazoa > Cnidaria > Scyphozoa > Semaeostomeae > Pelagiidae > Chrysaora > Chrysaora quinquecirrha. The sequence goes on along the minus strand of JACTAT010000056.1, from coordinate 1,141,968 downwards.
CATAGATTTCCAACCTTGTCTAAGCCCCTAAATAGATCTCCTCTATTCCCTATTCCATGTCTTCGATCGGTTTAGAATCTGATAGACTTACCACATCTTGTCCCTCTCTTTGCAACTATAACTGTCCGTGAAGTGGCGGGCTCAGTAGAGGGTTTTATCCGCTCTAGTGACCAACCTAAAATTTGTCCTATACTTACAACCACATTATCCGGTATGAAGACGTTGCGTCGTGTAAGGGCAAACTGAAAGGCCTATCCGATAGTAAGATCAGACTCAGCGATGCCTGCCTAGTGTAGTATAGCATAGTATGTTTTTTGACAAGTCCGTCGTGGAGACCTTGCATCATCTAAGTGCAAACTGAAAGACTTGCCCGTTGGTATGGTCTGGCTTGAACGGTAAGACCGCTAAGAGAATTTGTGTATACGGAGACCGGTCTTTTGGTGTTCCAAAAAAATCTTCACAGGAACTGATAGCTGCTAATGGGGGACGAAATTTGAAGCGATGAAAACATTTAATTGGATTAAACTGGAACAACACTCAAATAGCCACCTTTTCAAATTGATAGTCTAGCGAGTTGATAGGGAGGATTTTACCTGATCCCTGTTTCCCGATATTCCCTTTTAATTTTGCCAATGCTCTCGCATGTTCCTATGTTCCCTGGAACCCCTAAATGGCCCTCATCATGAAAAAACTGCCGCCAAAACTGCAACAGCCAGACATTTTAAGAAATGTTTAATTAACTTTTTTAAACGAACTGCATTAATACCTTAATATCAAGAGGCGCTTCTATCAATCATTTAAGATGCGAAGGGGAGAAAAATGCATTCTCAATATTTTGTGCATTTCTCCCTTTCTCAAAAAAAATCTGAATATCTCCGTACTTTGTCTGTGCCCAGGTTGTTGAAAGGTCCGGATTGAAAGCGTAGAAAACGCGTACGTTTACCTCCGATTTCCCTGTTTCTAGCTAAACTGATTCCTTAATAAATTACCGAACACTGGGATTGTTGGCATACTTAAACGGATATCCAAGATCAAGTATTTAATCCAGATAAAATATAATAAACGCTTGTTGAAATTAGCTGTTTCATATCCCCGAACAAACACAGAAATATCACTATAATAATAACATTTTTCTTTTCTTTTTTATCATGATTTGTCCATGAACTTCAGCTTAAGGTCTAAGGCATGGCCAATGATGAGTCGGTAGCTATTGATCAGATATGTTTTAACAATCTCTTTTAATAAACAATGAAACATCAATGGTTTGTCACGTTGAAAGTGTTTTAACAGTCATCGATTTATTTCAATCTGCTCAGTTTTTATAAGCAAAATAAAAGTCTATCTTGAGCAGATTTCATCATCATCATCTCCTCTCCTTTGTTGTTCTGTCCTTAAACGCCATCTAATCCACCGCTTAAAACGATAAAGCCTTCTGGGGTTCGTGTTCACCTTATTATCCATTTTGAATTAGCCTCTGATTCAATTCTCACTCTAATCAAAATTAGTGGGAGTATAATGCAGAAGATTTCTTACCGGTCTAAATCTGGAAGGAGGTTTTAATTTGTTTTCACGGTTTTTCTCAACCATCATACAGCTAACGTAGATCTGCAGTTGTTGTCCTAATTTAACTTCTTCTTCTTCTCGTGCGGCTGTGACCGAGTCTGACTCCCCACAGCACTGCAGTCCAGCACAAGTTTCTCCCCAGTGGCCTGATGAAGTGCTACAGCGGTCATCCCTGTAGCCTTGTTCAGCTCTTTCAGCCATCTGCTTTTTGTTCAGCCTCTACGGCATCTATCTTGAACCATTCATGATGGCCCTTCCCCGTTCATCTGCTCAGCAAATGTGGCCAAAAAATTATATTGTGAGGCGAGCACTGTGCTGTCTTTTGAAGTAGGCTCTCCCAGATTCTCTAGGACATGTCTGTTACTGATGTTCCTAGTCCAGAGGATTCTGAGCATACGCATGTAACACCAGATATTCCTAGTGGTTTTAGTTGTTGTCAACGTTGATTATTGATGCATATAGTGGGACTGGGCATGGTACAGTCCATTTTAATAATCTGGATGAATATGAAAATTTTTCTTTCAATGAGAAGTACTTTGTTTTGTTTTCTGTCAACATTATTTTGGGGTAACAGAATCGGTTCACGTTTTTAAGATTTACGTTGCTAAATTACGCCACAATTTTCTCAGATAGCACTGTGTCTGAGTATTTTTCTATAATATTTCAAGTTTGTGGGCTAAGACAGCTAACTATCATGCCCTTAAACATATCAGTAGACTTTCTATTAGAAATTAACAGCTTTGAGTGACATGTGTCAATCAAACTGTTATTCACGTACCTTAATAGCTTTTTTGTTAAGATAACCTTTTTTGGTTTAATGGTTTTAAATATATCGACCCGATCCGCAAGTATGCGTTATTGATGAACTGTATCATATATATGGAAACCAGAACAAATTAAATTATCCTTATCAAGTCGTAGAGTAAATGTTTTGATGGTTTTGTAATAATCAGGTCGTTCATTTGTTCTATTCATTGCTATCAATGCAACACGCTAGTCCATTCACGAATTGTTTGTCATGTTAGTCAAACCGATGGCCACCAGACTTTAGACAATAGTACTGAATCAAAAACTTAATTGTCGATGAGCTCTGTGGTAGCTAATATAGCTATAATAACGTTCTGTCTTTTCTGCATGAAAACATATTAGCTACAAAGACATCTTAGAAATCTCCTTCTGTAAACCTGAAGTCTTAGGCCCTGGCCAAATCGTTAAGCAAATGCCTGGCCAAATGTTGCGTCAAAGAATTAGGATTTGCTTTACTAGCAATGTTTGAACATTTCACCAAGTTACAAAACTCTGCTCGATAAGCAGATGTTGTTTTAAAAATTTTAAAGGCGTGAACAAGAAAAGAAATGCATCACTGCTGATACTGTTATTCAGAGCCTGTTTCGCTCTGTAACGTCTCTCGCCGCTACGCCGCTTAGCCCCAAATCAAAGGAGATTTTCCAAAATCATTATGTAAAGAATATTCATGTCAACCTGACAAAAAATTACTATTGACTTTCGCAAGATCGAAACATGCCGCCGCCGTCGTATCAGAGCATTTAATACCGCATATTTGGCTCAAACGGGTTGTCGAGCGGCGAATGGCCGGTAAAGCATAGCCTTGGCAAAAGCGGATAGTTAATTATTCGACATGACACGCTTTCAGTCATGCAGTCATGTGTTTAAGTCATCAATACAAATAGGATAATCATGGTGCAACTATAGCTGCCCGGTTTACCGATAGTAAAACGTCTCAGCTTTAGCCGTTTAGCGAGCAAACCTAGAATTCATCCTATCCTTACAATCACACTGTCCGATCTAGCAAGTGACATCGTTTAAGTTCAGTGTGAAAGGCTTGATCTAGACTTATTATTTCATGACTTTTAATCATGAGGTATTGAGTTGAATTGCTTAGCGCTCAATCTTGTTTGATCAAACAGCTGTCTGTTTTGTTGTTGTTTGCTGCTGTTGTCGTTGTTGTTGCTGTTTGCGAGGAGTGGAACTCATGCAATCAATCTTCAGCCATTCTTGTTTAGTACTGTGTAGCCTGATATTATTATTGCTACAAGTACATTGTCCGGCAACGTGGTGAAGCGAGGGGCGATTCACTCCTTGGAAGTCTCGTTCACCTTCTCTGCAAGTCCTATTGTTTTCTTGGAAATCCCTTGGAAGTCCTTTTGTTTTAATAGAAATCTCGTACGCTTTTTCGCAGAGTGAAATGCCCCTCGCGGTGAAGTGCTTCAGTTATATTATCTATTAAGTGGTCCAATTGATACAATAATTTTCTGACGGAATATTAATTGAGTTTATCAATTTTGTCGGTGTTTGCAAAAAGAATAATCAATATATCAGAAAAGATGATTAATTTTCAGATAAATGCTTTAAAACTAACGATGTGACCCTTGCTCCAAACAACCTAACCGCTTATACGGGTACCTGTTTCTTAAGTACCTATCTTTGAGTTATTGAAGTTGAGTTAATAAGATATGATTCTCTAGTCTTTAGCATTATTATCCTCTCTCACACAAACCGCTTGATAATTTACACGCATTTTCTAAATGCGGGCGAAAACAGTGCTGGCATTGTTGGCCAACTTGTTGCTTAAGAATACTCTTACAGTATTTTGGAAGTTTGGCGTCTGACGTCATCTCTATAAATAAATTTGCAAATATTGCCGAGAGTTAAGCAGTTGTGTCGAGAAGCAAGTAGCAAACCGTACCAACAAGTCAATTTTGCCCAAATTGCCAAAATATCGGCCGCAATCTTTGAACATGTTGATCAAAAAGGTTGGCCATAGTTTTAAGCGGATAATTTGTTGTTCGCTAGGCCAACACCTATAGCAAATCGTGCTTACATGTTGGCAAACAATGGCGGCGATGTTGTGCAACATGTTGGAACAGTTTGATCCGGCTTTAGAACCGCTCCGCCGTGCCTTCCATCCTTTTTTCGCCAATCTGTTCACCTTGTATGTTACAACATGTGAAAACCATATCATTTATGGCTGCGACAGAGGTTTAACTGAAATAAGTAACAACAATCAAAATAAAGAGTATAAAGCCAATGACGGATCCCTGGGGTACAGCAAAATCTGGTATATCACTCAAGCATTACTTTAACAATTATAATTACTATCATCTTAAGATACCATCATCAACATTACTTAGCTACTCATAAGTACTGCAGCTATTGAACTCTGCAGCTTTGAACATAGTACTGCAGCTATTGAACAGTGTAAAAGTATGAGGCCTAGGGTAGATCCCTGCAGTACAGCAAAGCAAAACCAAGGCCACTCAAGGAAGATTTCAATTTGAATTAAGAAACCGCTTTTCTTCAGCTTAAGATAAATAACAATGATGGGCTTGTTTTTATTATGACGTTAAAAAAACGACAGGCTAATGATCGAAACATTCTCGTGAAGTTACGGTGATTTAGTCACAAATACTGTAAGACCGAAAAAACTACTTGACCGACGTTTCCGGTTGATGCCGAACACGTGCGAAATGTTTCCAGTCTGTCGCTATGATATGACTTTTCAGCCGATATTATACCGATTTGCGTATAATTTTATTCCCTCTCCGCAGTCAAAATCGAGAAATGGCGCTTAAAAGAGTTGTTGTACATTGATTTGCTATGTTGAAAATTCCTTGCTCGTGGGCACGTGGCATATTTACACAACGTGCGCGAAAATCCTGAAGATTGAGACTTGCCCAGCTTGCCTGACCAAAATTAATTATTTCTTCATGACTTTTAATTTACTACTTAATTCCACACAGTCAATAAAGTTTCCCTTATTTCATGCATTAATTTCCTATTAATTAAGAAAAGTATAACATTCATGTCCTTTTCAAGCGAAAACACTGGGAACGCGTAATTGGCCCTAATTACTTAGTTCCATAATATCTGCTTCTTTTATTGAAAGCTTAATTTGTTAATTTGTAGAAGACGAAAATTTTTGTCTTGATTTTTGTAAACTTCATAAATTTCCCGCCGGAGAATTTCATGGCTCAGCCTTTTGTTGACATAATAAATTGAATGAAATCGAGGCTTGATATGCTTTTCCTTACAATTGACAATCTCTCTTTCATGTCTCTTACAATCGGAAAAGTAATAATCCTAGAAATTATTCGAATTTGTTTTGTCTGTAGAAATGATTCCACTGTGCTCAGCGTTTAAAAACTTGCTTGTTTACATGCGGATACGCAATGAAATTATCCTACGCTGAAATGAGAACGAACCGATTTCGGACCATCTGCCAGTCAGCCATCTTCTTCACATCCTTACGTCAATCCGTTCTTTTCCAAAGCAGCACCATATGCTTCTAAGATATACAGTCCCAGTCAATAAAATTATATTTAATCACTTAATGAAAGTCATTATTATCAAAGCAAGGTTTTGCTGAAAATTAATATATTTCTCTTGAAGAGTCCGAATCGCTTATTTATTTCGAAAACCATTGTTGAATAAGTAGATATGTACACGCAGTTTTTTTTACAAGCAACTTCGCTCTTCCCTAGTTCAAAAAGTTGCTTATTTTTGGGACTTTGGGACCTCCTCCAGAGTTGGTACGAAGAGGTTATAATTTGAAGTACATACGCAGTTTTTTTATAAGCAACTTCGCTCGGGAAGCAAAAGTTGCTTAGTAGTTTCTTAATTTTATACAGTTTTTGCCCTAATACACTCGTTTTTTTTATAAGAAACCCATTTATAAGAAACTCAGTACTGAGATCAATATTGGTTAAGAAACTTTCAGTACTCGACCAAAAATGGCAAGAAACTCGCAGGTCTCAAGAATCTTTAGAATTAGAAATACACTCATTTTTTTTTATAAGAAACCCATTTATAAGAAACTCAGTACTGAGATCAATATTGGTTAAGAAACTTTCAGTACTCAATCAAAAATGGTAAGAAACTCGCAGGTCTCAAGAATCTTTAGAAATAGAAATAAAGCATCGAGAAACAAACTTCTGTTGCACCATAAGTGTCTATTTTTACAGAAAAAACAGCTGATGTAAACGTGAATTTTATTGCTTCTTCTATTTGTAGAATTTAGTGTCAATTGCCCGTTTTGGCACTTAAAATTTCGATTCTAAGAAACTGCTAAGAAACTTTCAGTACCAAATTTGTCCCAAAACTAAGAAACTTTGAGTACTGACCAAAAATCTTAGTTTCTTATAAAAAAAAAGAGTGTAAAGCATCGAAAAACAAACTTCTGTTGCACCATAAGTATCTATTTTTGCAGAAAAAACAGCTGATGTAAACGTGAATTGTATTGCTTCTTCTATTTGTAGAATTTAAGTGTCAATTGCCCGTTTTGACACTTAAAAATTTTGATTCTAAGAAACTGCTAAGAAACTTTCAGTACCAAATTTGTCCCAAAACTAAGAAACTTTGAGTACTGACCAAAAATCTTAGTTTCTTATAAAAAAAAGAGTGTAATAGAATAGAGGCTAAAACAGCAAAATTCGGAGTTCTGCTATAGCTTTTTATGCAGCATAATGCTAAAAATACCTAGTATGCAGCAAAGAAGTACTATACTTAAATAACATCAGTCAGAAGTACCATGTCTATACCATTAATGGCTACTGACACAATGTCAGAATTAAGTCAATGAGTAACACTCTGTTGATATGCGAGTTTTGATGGCAAATAAATGGAAATAGCTTCTATGTTGATCCATCTTCGATTGCTTGCAGTGGTATAAACTATTTAAAATTTAAAATGTTGCTTAGGTTTTTTTCCATTGGTACTATAAGTTGCTTAAAGTTTCTGGCCTTCTACATCTTAGTTGCTTATAAAGCGGTTGCTTATAAAGAAACTGCGTGTATAATTTGGAGGTACATGTATACCACGTCGTCTTTAACAAGTTAAGTTGGGAAAGAGCAAGTAGATGAACTTTTCCTGTGCGTAATATTTTAATAAAGATCTCTTGGAGATCGAATGCTCTGATTTCGTATTTAAAGATGATAAAAATACGCCCTAGCGAATCCTAATTGTTCATCACAATGTCAATGTTGTATATCTTTTTCAAGCACTGTTTTAGCAATGTGTGTGTTGGAATCCTTCGGCTAGTTTTGTCGGCTGTCACTTAGGACTGATTAAATACTTAGTTTGTAGATCAGGAGATGAGCAGTCAATTCCACGATAGATTAAATTGTACTTGTTTCATTATTTTCTCCTTAATTCTCTCAAATTCTGTCATTTATTATTACATCTTTTGAGTTTTATATTAGCGGAACAAAGAATGAATAAAAGTTTCTTTACTTGGCCTAATCCTCATGATTGATGGATTTACAGTGTTTATTTCCCATTTTTATTTTATTCAACCTTTATTAATATCTTTAATAGTATCTTTGATTTATTCCGCTCATAGTATGATTTGAAATATTAACCTACAAATTCTAACCTCAATTGTTCTTTTATTGTCAAAAGAATAACTCGTTTTTGGACGTTAAAATACCAGAATTTTCTTCAATTTGCGCCCTTAAAGTATTTTCTGGAAATTCCAGGTACTTATCTTTCCCCATGTCCCATTTTGTACTAAGAAACTACACTCTTTTTATAAGAGCTCAGCGAGGTTTCTTATATAAAGAGAACTTATTAGAATATTTCTTAACTTGCCAAAACACAGGAAGAGCAAGAACCCAGTCTTAAGACGTTACATGAAAAAAAAATGAATTGAAGTGTATTGGCGTCACATTGCGAGCATTTAAGTGAATAGCTTTAGCTTTAACGTTTTTCACTTTATTTGTATTGTTCTGTACACGTTATTTTTATAAGAAACTTAAAAATTGATCCAGTACTGAAAGATTCTTAAAATTTTCAGATTTTGAGCACTCGAAGTTTCTTAAGAGTTTCTTGAATATCCATATTGGCAACATAGTTATTCTATCTCAATGATGTTCCAAACCCATTTATTGATCGTATTTGAAAGCATATGGGTTTCCTGTTTGTCTGTTTGTCACAGAAATGCTTTATTGCAGACGAAACACGGGAATTAAAAGAAAATTTTTTACTGTCCGAGGTGGAAAGTGTCCTACGTAAAAAATTTCCAGTACTGGAGTTTCTTTAATTTTTGGCCATTCGAGAGTCTGGGTTTCTTTTAAAGAGTTTCTCATAAAAAATGCATGTATATATATCACGCTAGTGAACCTATACGCACGACTGTGGTTGATACGCACTACTTTGGTGAGGTTTTTGCTTGATGTGGTGGATACGCACCACTGCGGCCGGTTTTTTGCTTGATGTGCTGGATGCTCACGGGTTTTTTGCTTGATGTGGTGAATGTGGTAATGCTCTATTGCTCCCAATCTCGTAGGCCTTGACCCCTTACCCGCAAAAACCCCATCAGAACCGTTGAAATCATAGAGTTATGTAAACATTAGGCAGCACATAATGTTTTTAAATTTCTAAATTTTGCAAGAAAATACTTTGCAGCTTCTTATAAGCGGTGTCTTTGAAATTTTTACATATTCCCTTTTCAATTGATAAAAACATTTCTTGATGACCAAATCTTCATTCTAACTGTTCGAGATTACTCTAGGATTATTTACAAATATTTATTGTACTTATTCGTATGTTTATAAACATGTTTCAATACAAAATAAGTGGATTTAGAGCTTCTTCAATTAAAATCGACAAATTTCAAACTGTTATAACGTTAAATGTGAACTGGAGATAAGTCTTTCTTTTCGTTGAAGAAGAATAATTTTAAGAAAGGACCAGATGTTGGGTTAGGTAACCATGAAACCAAGCCTGCTGTTTTCAATCTCAGACTAACAATTCTGAACTGAAACCAGCTGAATTACCTATAAGGATTTTAGTCAGTTTTTGTTAGACTCTTATTATCCTGTCTGGAACAGACTTTATCCCAATCTCAGACAATCCCAGTCTCAATCTTACTTTCAATTCCCCGAAACAAGTCCCGTTGGAAAATCCAAAATACTAGACACCAGATCCCACAACATGACATAAGCAAATAGCAACCTCCTGGTGGCATTAATCCCTGTTAAACTGCTGCTCTAGCAGACATATTGAGGCGAGAGCATTTTCCTAAATTGTTTTGCTTGAAAAAATGAGAACTTATCTTTTTTCCAACCAGTCGTTTTGAACTAAATAACTTGCTTCCTTCCTTATTATTACAATTACATCATTTTTTATTTTGTTCTTGCATATTTTTTGAGGATTTTCCTTCCTTATTTTTCACTTTTTCCTAAAACCTTCTTACGCGACCCGACGTGGACCTTGCAGGGTTGCGTGGTTTCCTAAACCCTGCAGACTTTATAACAAACTTGTAATAAACAGCAGAAACATCTCTGGACATATTAAAAGCATTTTTCCTCTGCCACTCCTCAGAGTATAAACATCAGAATTCAGAAACGGCGTCGGATAGAACCGGCTACCTCCTAGCTTTGAGGCGGACGCTTTATTAGTAGACCATCTGTGGTAGACCTTCGAACCGGTCATTAGCAGTATCCCGTCCGGATATGAGTATATCAAAACTGAATTTTAAATGTCTATCTTTTTCTTCAAGGTATGGTTTCAAAATCGACGAGCGAAATGGAAGAAGAGGAAGAAGACAATGAGTCTATTCCATCATGGCGCCGGTTTATTCTCTCCTCATATGAACCAAAACTTTTCATCTGCATACAGAGATCCTCTCTGCTCGTACCACAATGATCATCTCTGGTCTTCGCCTACTGGCAGTTATGGTGCGCCGCCGGCAACGATGAGCAGCGTGCCGCTACCGAATCACTACGCTTACAATCAGTCGTATCAAGCGGACCGCACTTCAATGGCCCAGATGCCGTATCAACCGGAAATAAGCCGGGATATAAGTTGCGGTTCGACGCCGAATGGCTCTCAATACCCATGCAATGGTCAAAATGGACTCGATCATTGGCATGGTTCAAGTATTGCCGAACTAAGACGAAAAGCCGTTGAACATAAGACTGGCTATCCTTATCGATGAGAATTTAGGTAGAAAATTAATGAATTGAACACCACATGTAGAATATGTAGATTATTAAGTAGGTAATTAGATTAAGGTTTCTTCAAACAGAGTGGATTCTCAAAGAATCCATCTCTCTTTCTCCCTCCTTTACTGTTTTTATCTGTAGGCAAAAGGTTGACCTCTTCCTCTAAGTATCGCTCTCAGCTCTCTTTCTCCTTCTCCTAATCAGCTAACTTTGTTTGGTTCGCATGTTTGACTTCTTGAAATTATGAAATCAAAGATATATTTTCATAAGAGGGATTTTTCCGAATTCCAGAGCCCGGAGAACTTTAACTGTCTTCCCGCTTTCTGTATAATACAATCCTTTGCCCTCTTTCTCTCTCTTTGTATATCTCTTTTCTCGGTCACTGTAGCTAATCTTATTTGCCTCGCCTTCGCTATAACTAATCCTATGCTCCTCGTGTTCAAAAAGACAGACTCTTCGTAAGAGCCTTCTGAAAGAAGGAATCTCTCGCATCTCTCATCTCTATCTGCAATCTCTCCATATTTCCTCTCCTCTTCTTCCTTCTCTATATCAGATAGCCCTCGCCCAGGGAAGGATTCACTTTATGCAGGTAATGGGAAGTTAGGTACTTTTCGGGCATTGAGTAATTGCATTTTGTACATCTTTGTCAGCAGAGTGGAATTCTGGGGAGACAAATGCTTACATTGATACAAATAGGATTTGATGGTTTATTTTTGGGGAGCTTGAAACTTTGGTTAATTTTTTTAAGTTGTTAAGGACAACCTTAATCACAGAATGGGGAGTCTTTCTCCCAATTATGTGCCTTTATCTTTCATCTGCTCATAAGTCCCATCACGTTCACCTTGGAACCTTCTCTTGTTTTGTGTGTGTATCTTCCTTGAAAGTAATTTATTACTCTCTTGGACAAATTACTAGACTTTCCACAATTCTGGATCAGCTGCTAAGAATCAATGACCTGGGGGAGGGAGTCGTGTTTCACAAGGACATTTCTTCATGCTGCTTAAAGTCCGGATATATTTTGTCCATGATTTTAGTTCTTGTAAAATGTAGGATAATCTTTAAGGTATTGAACTCCTGTAGCTAAGAATGTACAGTCAGTCTGTTTGCATTTAACTAATTGTATTATAAATTTTTAGGTAAAGAATATAAATTCTGTTGTAAGTTTGTTGTCTTGCTCTTCTTTTCTTGTTCAGGAGTGCCAGTTAAATTCAGACCATTGCACGATAGAGAGGGAGGGAATATTATACCCTTGCTCGGAATCCTATTGAAATCCCTTGGGAATCCCTTTCAATCCGTTAAGATCCGTTGAAATCTCGTACCCCTTTGTGAAAACTGGAATGCCCCTCGCACGACATAACAACTTGTAGTTGGTGGCTACGGGTACAAAAACATTACACGTTTTTTTAATAAGAACACTAAAATTGAAGAAAGCCATGCAATGCTCTTACTTTTTCCGACTTGAAGGCTCAAAATGTTCTTAACATGTTCTTAATTTTCTTGCTTTTTAAAAAGCTGTTGTTCTTCAAATTAGATGGTAATTGCTACGAAAAGGGACGCACATATAAAAATGTCACATATATTCACAATGATTGATAGTTCACCTGTTTTCTAGAGTTGAGAACAGGACAGCGCCACTAAAGAAAGTAAATTCTTATTTTTTTCTAGCTTCACAAAGCCTTTTAATATTCTTAGCATGTTCTTAACTTTTCAGCCTCTGAAGCCTTATGTTCTTATATACTTTTTTTCTTATAAAGAAACGTGTACCAAGTACCAGAGCCCGAAACAGGGTCGGATGCAAACAAACTAAAGGAACAAGGAAGAATAAATGGGGAATTTCTACTATAGACCTCTACTTTTCTTCCTTTTTTCCTTTTTTTCTTTTTTCCGTCCGCCCTATTACTTAGGCCTCTGGAACCCAGGGTATGTTTGTCCAGGATCTAAGTTGCGACATTTTCTTAATACGAGAATATATGACGTATAGCCTCGTTTTCAAAATTTTCGAATATTCTCTCTTCAAGCATAACATTGATTCTTTATACGAATCCAGCCCCTTAGTGTTAACGCGAATGTTAATGCTTTCTTGTGTTCACAGTTTTGGTATTATAGCCATTGAGACGCTCAATCTGAACCTGAGGTCATAATTTTCGCAAAAGGATGTTTTAAATTCTCAAAACGTGTCCTTACCTAAAAAAATGTGTGTGTGTAAGTATGTATGATTTGGGTTTTGTTGAGAAAGCGAATGTTTACAATTTTTTTTAATAAGCAACCGCTCAATAAGCAACTAGGGCTGAACTGACCTTAACATTAAGCAACTTGAGGGCTCAATTGAATTACTGTAAGCAACTAAGAAGTCAAACAACCAAGCTTATATACTCTTTCTTGTTGTTATGAAATTGTGCGTTCTTAGGTTTTGTATGTCGAAGTTCGCTAGCTAACGTTTTTCCACTGACTGTCTCCCAAAAGTTGTGTTGTATAGGCCTAACAGTTGATGATTTTGATCCGCGAAGTCAGGGGTGGTTGTTAGGTACAAAAAATGTTAAGCAACTTTCAAGCAACTTTGAGGGCTGAAATGTCTAAAATGTTCAGAAAATTTGAGGGCTGGACGAAAATCAGGTTGCTTGTTAAAAAAGTGTATCTCCTTCCCATTTTCCTCACTTCTTCCTGCGCTGCGGCTAGGTTTCTGTCCCTCAGCTTTGAGTTAGCGATGAGTTAGCGTTGTCTTGTTTCTAATTAGCCTTACTTTAATGAAGTTACATGCAAAAGATGGATTAAAAACAAGTGACTTGAGCCGTAAAATATAAACAGGCAAGTTTTCTATTCTCCCAACTAAGAAATTGATCGGACACGCAATTTTTCTGAGGAAAGTAGTTTTGCTGGTACCAGCGTTTACAATGTAGCGGTTTGCTCAACTACCAAAAGATACTTTATAATTATATTGACACAAGTCCAAATTACCGTGCTGTCGGCTAAATCTTTTACTGGTAGAGCTCACAATGGTTTGCAGTTATCACGCGATATATCGGTCAATACCATGAAGTGGAAGCTAAGGATCTGCTCCAGTAAAAAAGTTGTGAAGAATTTTTTCTAAATTATTTTTGAGTAGTAGCTACAAAACTTCAATATTACGATGAACAGCGTAAACATTTTCGGCCATACATAAATGCTTTTTTCGTCTTACACTTCTCTGAGTACACGCATTTTTTTAGAAACAACCGCTTATAAGCAACCAAGATGTAGAAGGCCGAAAACTTTAAGCAACGTATAGTACCACAGGAGAAAAACCTAAGCAACATTTTAATTTTAAATAATTTTTTATCACTGCAAGCAATCAAGGATTTATCAACATAGAAGCTATTTCAATTCAAAACTCGCATATCGACGGAGTGTTACTCATTGACTACATTATTTCAGAAGACATCAATGGTATAGAAATGGTACTTCTTGGCTGATTTTTTTGATAGTATTTCTTTGCCGTATACTTAGGTGTTTTAGCGTTATTTTGCATAAAAACTATAGCAGACCTCCAAATTTGGCTGTTTTTCTAGCCTCTATACTATTCTTAGGGCAAAAATATACAGTTGAACTTAAGCAACTACGTGGCCATAAGAGGTCCAAAAATAAGCAACTTTTTGAACTAGGCCGGAGCGAAGTTGCTTATAAAAACAATTGCGTGTATAAACGTCAGAAACAGGCCGAAACAAATAACTAAAGGGGGTATTTACACCCAGATGTGGATCGAGAGGTACCAATCAGAAAGTCAAACCGATATCGACATTGTGTTTTAAACACCACGCAGGTTGGGGGATTCAGCTGGATGACCGAAAAAGAATTAATTGAAGAGTTCAAGTGAGAAAGCGAACTCTGTCTACACAGAACCGGCCTTTTTGGTTTTGATGTGGACAGATTCCAAAACACTGAGATGAAACGAAGATCTAGCACCGCCTTTTATTCGATAACAATCCACGCTGTAATTTTCCGCACCTTTCCGCGCACTCTGGGTAGTCTAGTAATTGTTGTCCGGTGGCAGAATCATGCGTGAGACCTATGGGCGTGTTGTTGTCTAGCGTTGCGGAGTGGTTGCTCCCTCTGCCGATTTGTTGTGTTGGTGAATGTTAGTCGGAACATGCTGTTTGATCCTTATCTTCGAATGTTTGGGAAGTGCGAGGTATGTTGGTATACAGTGTCCGTATCCAACTGGTAAAATCGTACTTTAACCGATATATGGTCCTTTACATCGACCAACCAGTCAAATTTATAAGTTAATAAGAGAAAATTACGCTTTCTACTATGAAAAATCGCTCTCAGCCTTTTTCTTCTGCTTTTCGTCTTATTTCTTTTTTGTCATGTTTCATTGTTTTTTTCCTTTTCTTTTCCTCCCCTCTGCTTCTTCTTTATCTTCTTCTTTCTTCTTTTCTCTGTACTTTTTCTTATTAGCCTGCGTCCAGACTCAAACTGATTTGATCAGTTTGAGTCTGGACGCAGGCTATTTCTTATTCATCATCTTCCTTTCTGTTCTCTTCCTCTTTCTCCTTCTCTCTCTATCTATTTTTCTACTTTTTCTTCTTTTTGTTCTACCTCCTCCTATTCTTCCTCGTCGCTTCCTACCTTTTCTTTGTCTTCTTCCTCCTCTTTTTTCTTTTCGTGTTCCTTCTCTCATTTTGTTCTTCTCCTTTTTCTCATTGTTCTTCGTCTCCGTCTTCGTCTCCATCTTCCTCCCCTTTCCCTTCCTCTTCATCCTCATCGTTCCTTTTTCATCTGCATCCTCGCCTATTAGTACTCTTATTACATTCATGTGCCATTCTAAGCAAATAAATATAAAGCCTGGTTACCTTTTGTCGCTAGTTGCACCCCCTCTTGTTGTTGCTGCGTATCACTCGCTGCGGCTGGGTTTTGTGCAGAAAGGCAATTTCTGGAGAGAAGGGGGTGGAACACAACCCCCCGCTATGTAAGATCAAAAAAGCCTGGTAGGATTTAGGATAAGGTTTAAACAGAGATATATTGCTTATTATTTTCGTGCTCCTTGTCAACATGAAAGAAAGTAATTTTTTGGCAGCTATTGTCAAGTTCTTCGAATTCTGAGAAAGTTGTGTTCCATTCCAGTTTTTGTGACATTTCGTACCCCTCAAGGACCGTGTCCCTTGTCCAGTGAAAACGTGGAATGCAACCTGAAGTAATTTGCTTTACAATAGATCTTCCTTTGCCAGATTGTCTTCTTATTTTCCTTTGTGACGCGCAGCGGAAGACTTTCCACAATTCTTGAAATGATGCAATTTAAAGTCTATTGTATCCGTCTATTGAAATATGTACTCTTTTGTGCGGAATATAGCTAAATTGCTTCCTTCCACAGCACCATAACCTTCTTCAGTCCTGTTTTCGAAAGTGTGACGTATTCCCACGGAAACTGGTTCAGAAAGCTTTGAGAATTGAGCCTCTGAGGTGGAGTACCTTGGATGAAAAAATGACGATTTTGAAGGTAGTGGTAACCTCGCTGCTATCATTGTTATGTTGGTAAGCGCACTACGATTTTTAAGGTTAAGTAATTTCCTTCTCCATCTTCCTTTGAGTTCGTTGCTCCAGTAAATCGTAATCACAAGAGAAGCACTGGGTTTCTCTTGTGATTATGAACAAAATCAGTGTTTATGAAGTTATTGAGGTGTGCACTAGCTCTCAAATTTATGGCTGTAAATAGATATTTTTATTGCTACACGCTTTTTTTTTAGGAACCTACCTCAAGGCCTAGTTGTAAAAGTTCCTTATTTTGGACCTCTTTTGAGGCAATTGTAGTTCAAAAAGTTCCTTAATAGTTCCTTAATTTTAACTACACATACAGTGGTCTTAACAATAAAGGAGAGACACTTGCATGTTAGGAAAGCTCGAGACTACTCATGGAAACATTTGATACATGCTTAACGTACAATTTATTTGATTTTCGACTGCAAATGAATGGAACCGGCTTTCTAATTCTTGATTATTTGCAGTGGTAAAACTATTCAGCAATAAAAAGTTCTTTAGTTATTTTCTCTCTAGTAGTATAAGTTCTTTAAATTTTCGGGCCTTCTACATGTAGGTTCCTTATAAAGTGGTTCCTTAGACTAATGCTGTTTTCGTTTTATTAACAGGTCCGAAACTGTGAGCCCTTTCCAAGCAAATGAGAAAAATGTTTGTTGTTTCAAAGAAACTGATAAAGATAAAGACAGTAGTTCCCGTTATTCATCACATTCTCGTCAACATGAGGGGTAATTATTTTATTTATGGTTTTTTTCATTGTTGGTTTGTTGAAATGTTTTTGTTTACAGTTGTTAATTTCATTCGTATCATTCCTTTTCTCGGCTTTATTCTACTTTTATTTGTTTCATTAAATTTTATTTTATTTCATTTTATTCATTTATTTTTTATCTCATCTTATCTTATTTTATATTTGTTTTGTATTTTGATCAAGGTTTTTTTAACTGAACGAGCTGGAACAGTGTGCAATCGCTCCCTCCCACATCCAAAGTTTTAGGTGAGTGGAAGAGGGCTAACCTCCCAGACTCTAGCGAAAGTTCAGGTACCGTAACATGAATTACAGACTTGTCTGAAGTCTATTTCTCAATATCCTTCTCCTGGGATCCCAATTCCATGACAAAACAAAGGAGGGTGCGAGATTCTCTCCTTTGTTTGTCATGGAATCTTGGATCCCAGGAGGAGGATATTGAGAAATAGATTTGGGGCAAGTCTACATGCATTGATGCAAAAGCTTCCCAAAGATAGCTACTTTGCTGACTGGTCGTATAATGGACTGAATTGGAATAGGAGAGCCAAAATTAGTGGATGGAGTCTTGCCCTACAAGTACGTTATAACGTCATTATTCTGTATTTCAAGTTGATGTCGTGTTAATGATTACGATTTTTTTCAGAACTGAATGTGAGTATCATTGCTGTGATGGTTGGACCAACTACATACGAGGCATAGGATGTGTGTCAGGTGATCTTATATCTTCCTTACCGTTACTATGGTGCTTTCAATGCAAGCGTTTAACCTTTTTTTTCATAACTGAAGTTTACCGTGCCCTCTGTAAATTTTCTGGGGGCTTCCATATTTCACGGGTTGCGAGTTTGGCCGATTTTGCCCTTGGGTTTTCGGGTTTTTTCAAAACATCGTGCGGGTTTTCGGGTCGAGTATATTTAATGGGCAACGGGTTTTGCCATTGTTCTAGCTCGGGTTTCGTGTATTGTAGCAAAAATGTGTGGGTTTTCGGTATTTAAACCTCACAATATTCTTGGTCGCTCTGGATCCTTCTTGGGCTTAAGAATATCTATATTTGCCTTCACTGGGACTCAAATCAGTGACCCTTTACTGTGCTGATGCATTAGTAAAACATCCATTCAAAATCGCATTTTCTGTGAAAGTTTCGTTTCTTTCTAAAACTGCTTAGCGGATTAAGGTGCCAAGGGTACTAAAGACAAAAATATAGTTAATTTTTGTTAAAAAAACTGTTCAGAAATTTTAAATACTGAAATTCTGAGATTGCTAAGATAATTTTGGGGATAGTTTTGAGTATTGGGGGTCTTTCTGAACTTTACTTGAGAATAAAAAACTTTTGATCCACCCATATTGTGACTGTAATGATTGCAATTTCAAAATTATCAACAGCCGTTCCATGTGCTATCACATTGCCACAAAAGAGCAGCATTGGATGCAAGAAAATGCGACAAATTGAAGTTACCAAAATGAAGCATTTCTTCAAACTCACCAACCCACCAAGCAGCGGAAACATAACAACAGTACTTCATGTACCGATCCTTGATCAAACGGAAACAGCCACATTCGGATATTACGCACTGGACAAGTTTTCAGCGCACTGGTACAACGCATTCATAACTGTGACAAGTGTAGTTTTTCGTCAGATTCACCCGGCCGCACAAAAGTTGTTTGGAACTCAAGATTTCAATACGTCCGCACAATATATGACTGTTTACCAAATTTACCATGAAGCAACCCTGGTATGCCATTTTAAAGTTTTTTACTTTTTCTTTGATATTCTATTTTAGTATGCCTTATTAGCTTCAATACGACATACTGCAAGGGCTGATCCAGGTTTCAATGAAGGAGGCTGACTAAGTGGAGCAGATGTGTGGAGGTGGAACCCAGAAAACTTTTTGCGATCATACCCTTTTCGATTTTTGGAAACGCCATCATTTATTCTGGGTAACGCCCTTTTCAGCCCTAGCAAAAATGTTTAGAGAGATAATTTATGTATTTTATTTTTCATCTGCTATCTTTTACACTATTATGAAAATTTAAATCAATGTTTTTATTGATATTCACGGGGTATTCACCTTTTAATAATTTCATACACTGCAGTTTTCGTTGACGCAATTGGCCTGACCAATGTGAAATTTCCAGTACGGCTCCATATGAAATTCTATAGTAAATGCACAACATGAATGTGATGTGTTTTTGATAACAATGACCTGTTCAAATTTTTTAATATAACAGTTCGAATTTTTCTTCCTAGAAATTGGGATGTGGCTAACCACCCATCTAACCCTGAAGCAACCCCTGAGAAGTGATATGATAATAAAAGGGAACGGGAGACTGTTTTACGTTAATATTTCTTTTCAACTTAGAAGCTGATTTCGAAATCTAAGGACCGGTCATTATTTATGAGTTGAGGGCCGATGTGAAAATTTTGGGATAACAGAAAAATATTAGGTGGGGTAATCAAAACACTGTTGAACACATGGCACCAAGAAGGGTGGAAATAAGATGGCGAGTTGTTGTTGTTGTTGAAATGTTGCTGTCCCTTTGCTTTAAAGGCATTAGACCAATATAAAGTGGCTCGAGCCACTCCAGTTTGATGCCTGTCAGGTTTCAACCAATCAATAGACGCTTCCCAAAAGATGGCCACCGTTTTTGCCTATTGTTCTCAATAAGGATTTTCGAAAGAATTCTGGGAATAATTTCCTTAGTTACGTTTTTTACATAGCTGCAGACGTTGAATTCGTAACTAAGGAAATTATTCCCAGAATTCTCTTCGAAAAACCTTTAGAAAAACAAGACGTTATAACACTTGCTTTACCACTGTACTGCAAATTGAAATAAATACAAACAACTATATAAACTGAAAAATATCCATTTTTGATCATTGTTGACATATAACATGCACTTGGAATACATTTTTCTTGTAGAAGGCGCTGAAATTTCCATTCTATAAATTTGGATATCAATACAAACCCTTTACAAATATCTTGATAAATGGAAGATGGAAGTTAGATAAATATTTCACTCAACAAAGACTGGCTGGTTCAAATCCCGCGTCCATCAGAAGAGTATCGTTTAGTAGTAAGCACGATCGGTAACATTTTTTATTAGTATATGTCAAATTTAGCTACAGTTTTTATTTTTCACTTTCACTTTTTTAGGCATGGTAGCCCCGTCAGTTAGAAAAAAACTGATTTACAGGGGGCCATGCAATTAAATACCATACTTTTTAGAATAGAAATTACATTATTAAAATATATAAATATAATATACAAATTAAATCTGAAAGTAATAAGGAAAAAAAGCAAACCTAAACGAGGAATGATAAAGGAGACCAACTTACACCCTGCAAGATTTCTCCAGCCCTTTTTTGAATTTAAGGAGCGTAGGTGCTTCTTTTAATTCCTTATCTAGTCCATTCCACACTGGAGCCTCTGTATGACAGGAATCTGTAGCCGACTATTGGTTCTCTTTGTAAGCTACTAATACTGATTATGTCCAAGGTTAGACGTCAGGCAACGTTAGACGTTTGACATCGGTCTTAAGTCCAAATCCAGTGTAGATGCACTGATTGATGAGCCCTGAAATGGGGCCGGATTATAGCCAACTATCTGTGTTTCCAGTGGTTCTCTTGCACATTGCTTTTTTATGGAAAGACTTTGTGATTAATACTGTTTAATGCCTCGCCGTAGATAAAATTGGCACAAACTGGGCAAACTTGAAGAAAAGACTGAATCTGCACTTTAAATGGAGCAAAGAGATCAAGAAAATCACTGGCAAAGATTTGCGTTCTGTGAGTGTGCAGTAGAACGTTTGATGTGCTTTCGTAACTAGTTCTGACGTTCTCAGCTCTGACGCTAGCATCGAGGCGCATTTCACTCTGCAAAAAGGCTTACAAGATTTCCATTAAAACAAAAAGACTTTCAAGGGATTTCCAAGAAAACAACAGGACTTCCAGCAAAGGTGTACGAGATTTTCAAGGAGTGAATTGCCCCTCGGCTGGCATGATGATGAAACAAGCATCTGAAATTTTCTTATCAAGCAATGTTTGAGCGTTTGACCACGTCACAAAACATTTCTTGATGTTTCCCTTGAAATGCAAATGTCAGTTGTTTTAAAAAACACCGTTTGATTGTTTGACAGGAGAAGGGCTTGTGTTGTTTCTTACAAGATGTTGCTTATGTGAGATATTTTAATTCCGTTCTAAGCTATTTATCCGTGTTCTAGTCAATCAAAAGCCATCTTGTGTACGTTGAAGAATACCCATTATTTGGCGACATTGAGTTCAGCCATGATGCGATGGCACAGTCCTACACTGGGCAAGGTGTCATGAGAAATGATACTTCTCCTATCGCTATATTTGCTGTGGATAAAAACACCAAAGAACTTAAGGTTGTTGCAATACAGATTGACAGCGTCAAAAGTAAGTATTCTTGTGTGACTTCTGACTGTATAGGTAGCTGTAACCTATTTAACCGCATCGCCTAGGTTTCCCAAATTGAATTTCGGTTATTGCGGTTTAAGGATCGAATGAACTCAAATTCAGTGGAGAATAATTGTAGCTAACGTTTCGACATTATTCACGTTCCAGCCAAAAAGCAAAATTGTCTGACTTAGGGCCTATTTTTGGGCATTTCACAGAGAAATGTGCTCTCAGCAGAAAATGCACGTTCAAAGAATATAACAAAAGGAAACAAAACCCCGAAAACGGAAGGATAGGTAGGTGCTGCATACAAAACTTAGCGCTAAGAAAGCAAAACTTTGAAACTTTGAAGATAAGATTTTGGCTGCATAATATCCCGACATTCTCCCAACATTTTTGCTCGCGATCAAATTTTACTGACCAACACTGAACGACTCCCAACAACAGTGAACAAGTGCCAACATGGGTGACCAAACGTACTGAAAATTTATTACTTCGAATTTGGTATAGAAAACTACGTACAGTATCTCGACATTTTAAAAAAATAATCATAATGGCGGCTGTTCATCTTTTCTCTGATTTTTCATAGGGGCAGCAGTGTATACACCAAAGGATGGTTTGAACTGGGAAGTAGCCAAAGCACAGGTTGCCATTGCTTCAGGTACATTAGCACAGATCAGAGATCACCTAGTTAGAGTGCATTATCGTATAACTCCAATATGTGTTGGCATCAAAAGGCATTTATCATCTTATCACCCACTACACGAAATACTGAAGTTCCACTGCAGAGGAGCGATTGTTGCTAGTGCAGTTACAAAGAGAAGTCTCCTAAGCGAGCAAGGATATTTCCATCAGGTTGTGTCTATTGGTAGCAAGGGAACTTATAAGATCGTCAATAAAGCATTCAAGGAAATGAGATGGAACGACATGGATATTTTTCAAGATATCAGAGTAAGATCACTTTTGTACCATCATCATCAGTTTCTAATAAAACCCCATACCCAAGTATGACGTCATCCCAAATCTATTTTTAGAATTTCTAAATTTGCTCGTCATTTTGTGAAAGAGCGTCAAAAATAATGCTTATTTGTACAAAAATCAGTTAAATACGTCAAACATTCACCGAGATATGGCCATCCAAAGAAATACATTTCAATAGGAAATCACTGTATTTTACAAGGCGCAAAATACAGTGATTTCCTATTGAAATTTAATTCTTCGGATGACCATATCCCAACCAATGTTTGATATATTTGACTGATTTTGCACATTTAAGCATTATTTTTTATGCTCTTTCAGAAACAGAAGAGCAAATCTCGAAATTCTAAAAATCGATTTTTGTGACGTCATTACTTGGGTACTCTGAGGAACGCCTGTGCTAAAATTCTCTTTCACTGCCTGCTATTGCTTCACCCTCGCTCCTTGAAAAATGTTGTTTAGCACTAAAATTTCCAGCTAATTCTGCCCTCGCATGATTGATAAGAGAATCATCAATAGTCTCAACATTGTTTAAAGGAGGAGGGGGATTTCGCTCTTAAGTAACAAAAGCTCCTTAATAGTTCCTTAACTGCACATTTAGTTTCATGACTATTATAGAGAGACATTTATATGTGACAAAATCTGAGACTACTCGAGGAAACATTGATACATGCGTACAGAAGCATATGATATGATTTATGCGAGTTTCGAGTTTGACTGCAAAGGAATGGAACCCATTAAAGCAAGGCAAAATCATTAAGTCTGAATATAATTGATAGAATAAGTTTTGAGCAATTCACTCCTTGGAATCACGTACACCCTTTGCTGATATCTCTATTGTTTCCACATGAATCTCTTGAAAATCTTTTTTTTCTCGTATGATATCTTATCTTACGCCTTTTCGATGAGTGAAATGCCTCTCGGATTAAGCAGCCTGACTATTTGACACTATATTTCTGTTTCAGAAACGTGGTCTGAGTAATCGAAAAGTTCTGCCATATTTTCCGTATCGAGATGACGGCCGATTGATTTCAGGAGTTCTTTCAAGATTTGCCAGAGACTTTGTCAAAGCGTAAGTGAAAAAATCTCCGATCTTTCTGACTCAGCTAACAAAAATCTTGAGCTCTTCTAAATTTTTGATATATACAAGTGATCAAATCAAAATTGTAATTCAGAGGATTACAGAGCAGTCGCACCCCCACAGACCGAGCAGTCGCACCCCCACCTAACCATCTCATCGCCAAGATAGATTTGATATAGGCTTAATGTTATCTTAAATTGTCGCAGGGAATGAATTAGTTATTTGTTGTTAAACCCGCCCTCATTTTCTTTCCCACCACGCCCTTGTGCCTCTCTAATGTTAAATGTCTGGCAACGCCACTGAATTGCATTTCTCTGTGAAGAAAACTCAAAAAGACTTTTTAAAGGTCATCTTATAGCGCAACTTTCATGATTTCTAACAAAATTTTGACACGATATCTGTTCAATGTTCAGCAGTTGTTTAATAGTTTTTCTTTCCAGACATTATCGAAAAAATAGCGATGTTATTAGAGACTATGAGCTTCAAAATCTCATGAATGAGTTGTCTGCTGATGGCAAAAGACCGCCAGATAATGGAAAAGGAATGGTAAGTATAAGTCAGGGTCACAGACAGCATCTAAAAAACTCCGAGGACACTTGAAAAACTGATCGTAGACAGCCGGCGACCGTCTGCGACTATCGTCAACGATGTGTTCACATATGCTGCTTGTCTGCGATGATCGACCGGTTTCGTCCCCGATGCTGTCACTTGTGGCCTAAAAAATAACCTCGTTTAGATATGACCCAGAAATGTTTATCGATGATATTCTGATATGGATTTTCTTGTTGTTGATGCTCGCCGATGATCGCGAGAAACAAACTTTTGGTTCATTGCCAATGTTCCGCGATCGCTTCCGATTATTGATATTTCGTGTTCTTATATACCACAACCATCGTTGCCGATAGTCTGCGACAAATGAGAAACAGGCTCATGAAATTTACACATGATTCCCCCTGTCTCATTCTAATATACGGCCATGTAGAAAATTATAGGAGAATGACGGAAAATTTTCCTTCAATATAAATGATTGTTTTTTTCTTTCTTAATAACGCGTTCACGCTGCAAGTAATACTAGTTTAACAAATGTTGCGTTCTGATTGGTCATTACAGCAAATCGAGTGGATTTGTTATAATAAACAACCCAACCTCGTCCCCAGGGTGAATAGGCCTCTACGCGAAACTCCGCTGTTCATTTTCGACCCTGGTATTGGCCTTGTCTATTCGCAATTTGATTGGCTGTTCAAACAATAGAAATTATAAGTGACGTCACAATTTCTTCAAAATTTCACACTAAAATAGGCCGAAAACTATGTAAAAAACATCTATAAAAACCAAGAAATGATGCTACATGATATATTGTATCTTTCCTTACAGTTATCAATAAAATTCTTTGCACTTCCTTTCTAAGAACATCTGTTTTCGGAATCTACATCTTGTTTTGATGCCTAGGCCAAACTTTCCAGTATTTTGGCAGACTTCCTGGCCGGTACCAGGGCCCAAATCGATTTGACTGTTGAGATTCGAGAAAACTCGATTTGGGGCCTGGGGACGAGGTTGTAAACAACCTGGCTTAACCTCTCAGTATAATTTAATAATACCATTTTTTCAACCTAGATAAAAGGATTACCTCATAAGCTAATGACAAGAGGCCAAGTCGCAAAATTTTTAAAAGAAGTCATTTGGATCAGTGTTTTCCACTCTGCACTCAACTATCCGGAAGGGGATTACGGTGCCGTGCCAAACGCACCAAGAAAGTTGTACCTTGATCCAAGAGCAGTTAACCAAGATTCTTTTGTATATATGCTACCTGGAGCAGCCGCGGCAATGGTAAGAACATTTAAGTCTGGTCCACCTTTAAACATCGTTTAGACAGAATAATTCGTCACATGCATGAATATCAAAAAACTGTTTGAAAGCTTCTGTACTCAAAATCACTAAACTAACTGACTGGCTGACTGACTGACTGACTGACTGACTGACTGAATCCAACTATCTATAAGTAGTCAATTAACAAATAACCAGCTCACTTACTAACTTAACTAACTAACTGACTGACTAACTAACTAACTTACTAACTAACTAACCTACTTACTAACTAACTAACAAACTTACTAACTAAATAACTAACTTACTAACTAACTAACTAAGTAACTTACTAAACTAACTAACTAGTTTACTGACTAGCTTACTTACTACTTAACTAACTAGCTTGCTAACTAGCTTACTAACTAGCTTATTAACTAGCTTACTAAGTAGCTTACTAAGTAGCTAACTAACTAGCTTCCTAACTAGCTTACTAACTAACTAACTTAACTTACAAACTAGCTTACTAACTAACTAACTAACTAACTAACTAGCTTACTAACTAACTAACTAACTAACTAACTAGCTTACTAACTAGCTTACTCACAAACTAGCTAACTAACTAGCTTATTAACTAGCTTACTAAGTAGCCTACTAACTATAGCTTCCTAACTAGCTTACTAACTAACTAACTAACTAACTTACAAACTAGCTTACTAACTAACTAGCTAACTAACTAGCTTACTAACTAACAAACTTTTCTTATTTTAAAAACCCAGCGCTTTCTCGACGAAAAAAACTTGGTTTAGTCGGACATATATTGCATGCAAATAAGACGTTTTGCTCGTTGACAAAATTTTCACTTGATTTGTTTTGTTTTATTCTTTAGTTCCAAGCACAAATGCAAACGAAATTATCTGCCTTGTACTACGACAAACTATTGGATTACAGCAAGCATCTTCGATCTCCAAAGTCCAAGAAAGTCGTATTGAAGTACTACCTTCATCTCATGTACATCACTCGACCAATCCTTGACAAGCGTAACGCCAAAAGGTATGCAAAAGGGCAGCTGACTTATCCATACTTCGTTCCTGGTTTCATCACTAATAGCCCAAGTACTTAAAAGGGACATTGTAAGGGACATTGAAGTATCGTGTAATTTCTACAAAGTTTATTTCTTGTTCTGTTTTATTTTATCTTTGCAACACCTATATGCTGGGAAAATTATTGATATAATTATCAACAACGATGGTTATGAATTCTTCGCGTTTAATGAAACCGAAAATGTATTGAAGCCTGAGTAATAAATGTTGTCAGTTCCGTCAAAACTGAAAAACTGGGCGCTCGTCCAGTTTCGACAAAAATTTTGCGATTTTAAATTGAAAACGGCAACTTTTTCCATGATATGGTACAAAAACTTCGGCCTTTTGCCCCCACCAGCTAGAAGGTTGAACTCTGATTTTTTTCGCTCACAGCGTAGCGGCTTTTTTGAGACAATGCCCACGTTAAAAAGAATTTCAATTTCCACTTGAAATCAGGCAGTGCTCCACTCCAGAAAGAATAATGATATCGTGTGAAAATTTTTCGAGCAGCTTGATTGCGCCTCGCATGCGGCGGAATAGTTTAAGTCAATTCAACTTTCAAAAACGTACCTCGTGGAGCGTTTAGATGCGAGCATTGTTAGAATAAAGCGAGGAACACGCGAGTTAGTTTTGTGCCTCTCGAATAAGCGTCCTCGCTGGATTGAGCTTCCCATCATGTTCGTCCAAACACTGGATTGACAGTGTGTGTGAAAGCTCTTGGAGGAATAAAGAGACACCTTTTGCTAGTTGTTGCAAAACTTGGTTTCCATAAGAACGTTGGTTTATGCATGCATTTTCAAATAACTGCTCCAATTCCAAACAAATTTTTAAATACGGTATCAAACTGAGTTGGCAGAGAAAACAAAAAACACAAATCTAGTCTTAGGTAAAAGCAAGAGCTGGATTATTCATATATTGTATAACCAGTTAAAAGCTGACAACAAATGAAAGTTAGAATATAGGAATTCTAGCCTGCTGACACCTATTGCAGAATGTCAGCGAGAGCTTCTACTTTTCAAAATGGGGAACTGTCCTAAATATCAAGGGTTAAAACTCTTGATCTAACACATGGTGTCAGCCATGTTGATAGCATCAAATTTGATATCAGTCTTGCAGCCTGTAACTTGTCGCTTGATATTTATTTTTACGAAATTCCAGTTCCTACATAGCGGGACGTCCACAATAGCGTCATATCTAAACTACTTTATATCGTCCACTTGCTTGCGGCCTGTAATTAGCCGATTCAAATTTAATAAGTTCTTCTTTTAACAGACGGCGTATTTCGGCTCTTGCGATTTGTATTGCTCTTTCATTCAGTGATTCGATGTACAAGTGCAGTTTCTTCTCACCCTCCTTTATTTTGCTACCTGGAGGCACAAATGACCCTCTGACGGTAATTCCAGCTTCAGAAATCTCACAAACACGTGACAATGTCTCCTTTGAAGTAATCCGCCATCTTGCCGTCTGAGGAAAATCATTGACGTCGATTTCAGCTTCGTATTTTTCTAATTTCTCCGGCTCTTGTTGAGCGTCTTCATCCTTTTCATCCTTCTCCGGTGCTTTGTAATTTAGTTTCGCATTCACTTTATCAGCCAGTTGTTTAGCTAAGCCTATTCCTTTGATCTGCTCTAATGCACCACCTTTGAGAATCTGAGAAGCCGCCTGTTGTGTTCTGTCGGTGTTCTGTCCTTGACTGATTTTCATGTTGATCATTGCAGCGATACTTGACGCTTTCTTCATCTTGTCTTTGTCGATTACAGCAGCTGGCAGACCAGCTAATCCTGGTGCTAACTCTGGTGGGGCTTTCTTTGGTTTTGAATCAACGAAAGCTTTATTCAAATCTTCTTCAATCTTATCCATAGCATTCTCTGCTGCTTCAGCTTCGTCATCAGAATCTTGAAGACCAAGTGCCCATTTCTGCATTTTCCTTGCTTCATTTGTCCTCGCTTGCTCTTCATCATCAAATTTAAAACCTTTGCCGCCGAATCCCTTGTTTTTCTCCTTCACAACTTTCTTCCCCTCAGCTTTCATCTGTTCTTTGTACTCCTTCCATAATGCACTAAGATTGTCAGGTGGCATTGTTTTTGATGCTTCTAATGCTTTGAGAATATCCTGCGCATATTTTCCTTCATCGGGAGTAACCATAGTGAAAGCAGTACCTTTGTTCCCAGCACGCCCAGTACGGCCTACCCTATGAACGTAATCTTCATAGTGGTTAGGACAATCGTAGTTAATGACTAAATTCAAATGCTTCACATCTAAGCCTCTTGCAGCAACTGACGTTGCAACCATGACTGAAATTACACCGTTTTTGAAATCAGCGATTGTGCTGTCTCTGTCAAACTGATCCATTCCACCATGGAGAGACAAGCATGGGTATCCTCGTTTCAGCAGGTCCTTAAACAATCTGTCAGCTGAATCTTGTTTCTCAACGAATATCAACGTGCTACCTTTGTCTTGGTTCATTCCAAGAATCTCAAGAAGTTTCAGGAACTTATTATCTTCTTCAATCACAACAACGTGCTGTGTTATATCGGAACAGACGATGCTACGACCTCCAACCTCTATTTCAATTGGTGTTTTCAACAGCTTTCTAGCTAATGCCTCCATTTGACGAGGAAATGTTGCAGAAAACATAACGGTTTGCCTGTCATCTCTTACGTTAGCAATGATCTTCATTACTTGAGGTTCAAACCCCATGTCAAACATACGGTCTGCTTCATCTAGAACAAAATATGTGCATCTACGACAGTTGGTAACTCTTCCATTATTTGCAGTAAGCATGTCAATCATTCTTCCTGGAGTGCAAACAATAATTTCGGCTCCTCTTTTTAACTCGGCAATCTGTTCACTAATACCACTGCCACCATAGATGCATACACACTGCAGGCCTAAAGGTTTGGAAAATTTTCGACATTCCTTGTTGATCTGTAAAGCCAACTCTCTTGTTGGTGTCATAATGATTGCGACAGGCCCATCTCCTTCATCAAGTGGTGGCTGATCAAGAATATGTCGGAACATCGGCAAGAGGAAAGCAAGTGTCTTACCACTGCCTGTTTTTGCAATGCCAATGACATCTCTACCAGACATGATGGCTGGTATTCCTTGTGCTTGTACTGGTGTTGGTGTCTCATAATTACATTTCTTTAGCACATCTAATGTCTTGTTATGAACTCCTGACTGGGCCCATGTACGAATTGGCTTTGGCACATTCTTTCCAACAACACGAATACCATCTAATTCTACTCTATATGCATCAACTTCAGCTTGTGTCATTTTGGCAAGTTCAGGTACTTCGACATAAAAGTTCTTTCTAAATGGCTTGTAGTAGATCTTTGAATGGTCTGCAGCTAGTAACTCCTTTTTCTTCTTTTGCTTCACAGCAGCAAAAGCATTTCCTTCCAAGATATCCTCTCCTTCATTCTCTTCCGAAGAGTACTCCATAAGATCTTGATTTTGTTCCATTACCTCTGGTTTTGTTTCTTTCGTTTCTGCAGCCTTCTTTACAACTGTAGTAACTATAGTAGCAGTCTTTCCTTTCCCGCCAGCAACATCTCCAAACGAACTTATCTTTTTCACTTCTTTGTTCACTTCTTTCATATATGCATCTAATGGATCAAGCTCTTCTTCATCATCCTTACTAGCTTCTTTATGTTGCTGACCTTCCTCTACATCATCGTCATCATCATCTTCCAGCGTCCACTTCTTCCCTTCTGATGTACCTTCTGCATCTTCCTCAACATTTTTTGCTTCTTTCTTTTGCCTTGCTTTTCTCCATGCTTCTACTCTATCTTTCCTTCTCTTCATCTCATCTTCAATATCACCAAGTGCTACTCCTTCTGTTGCTTCTTTCTTATCTTTACTTTCCATCTTATCATCTGGTCGTTGCTCTCTTCGATGCCTATCTCTATCTCTTTCTCTATCCCTATTCCTTTCTCTGTCTTCTCTATAGCGATCTCTGGTTCTATCCTTGTCTCTTCTTTCTCTTTCTTCCTCCCTGTACCTATCATCATCTTTTTCTCTACGTCTTCCTTCCCTGTCTCTATCCCTACGGTCATCTCTATCCCTACGG
The DNA here is from genome assembly GCA_014526335.1 of Chrysaora quinquecirrha. Classification (NCBI taxonomy): domain Eukaryota; kingdom Metazoa; phylum Cnidaria; class Scyphozoa; order Semaeostomeae; family Pelagiidae; genus Chrysaora; species Chrysaora quinquecirrha. The sequence goes on along the minus strand of JACTAT010000056.1, from coordinate 1,111,759 downwards.
TCATCTCTTTCTTTTTGGTAGCTCCCATTCTTATCTCTATCCCTGACCTTTCCTGACACCCGATCTTTATCATATTCCTTTTCTCTTTTCGTATTCTTCCTTTTCCTTTGGTCATCACTATCATCACCTCTGTTATCCTCAACATCAGACGAAGCTTTTTTTCTTGCCCTGCCACCTTTCTCATCTTTGCCTTGATCAGCATCTTTGTATTTCTGTTTTTCCTTCTTCTTTGTCTTTGGTGATCTGCTTCTGCTTCTGCTATCACTTCCATGTCTCCTTTTTCTTTTTGTATAATCTTCTTCACTATCACTACGTTTGCTTGCTTTTTTCTTCTTTACTGGCTTTCTTTCAGCTGATGATACTGATTGCGACCTAGACCTTGATCTTCTTTTCTTCTTCTTTTTCTCAGGACTTGGACTTTCCTGGTGCTTTTTCTTTGCTTTAGCTTTGGATTTCTTTCTATCAGGTGATGATCTGCGGAAAAATAATTATAAGAATGTCAATAAAAAACAGTTTGATTGCAACATTCTTGCGCATTGAGTGCACATGAAACAGACTTCACTGTCGCCTAAAGCTAACTAGATGTTTCAATCAAAGATGGTCTTTACCTTTTGATAGCAGAGCTATGACAGAGGCCATGACAGGAAAGATTGAGGCAGAAAAGCTACAAGATTTTCATTTTACCATCCTCCGGGGCCATCAATATTCACATAGTTTAACCTAGTTTATCATTCCTTTCCTTTTTACTTTACAACTTGGGACAGAAGACTTTCCACATGCAAACAGCACAAAAGGACAATGACTGAGGATTATTCACTACAAGTGAGTTGAAAACTTGATTTAACTTGAAAAACGCTGAAAATATTGCTTTATTTAAAAACTTGTTTGCATGTGTGGAAATGTTATACCTACTTATTCTTTTGTGTAGTAGGGGTTAGGCTACACATTGACCAGTCTGTGATGGCAGTTCCCAGCGAGATCTCACACATGCAGAAGTGCATTTCCATTGTTCTTGTCTATTGAGAGGCTCTGGAAGCAAGACATGGGGGCAGCAGGCAGCAGGGGCAGAAGCAACAAATTCAGGGCAAAAAAATAGGAAAATCAAAGAATTTCACAATTTCCATGAGGGCAGTGGAGGCAATTGCTCTTCCTGCCCCCATGCTTTCTGCACCCCATTTCTGTTGTTCTGTTGTTTATCTCAAGAATGCATGCCCCACACTATGCAGACTGGCATACTGAATGCAAACTGAATCCTGGTCCCTCTGGATTTTGTGGAAGGTTTCAAGCCTAAGGAGATCTCAGATGAGGTACAATTGATAAAGTTGTCCATTTACAGCCAAGTGCACCTTCAAAATTTCAGTACAACAAGGGAAATTGACCTTCCATTTTGAATTTCAACATAGTGTATAAGATGCATTTTTTGATGTTAAACCATTTTCACTCAAAAACTACCAGAGATATTTTGTTTAAGTGCCCTTTTTGAATTTTTGAGGACAGGTTGTTTTCATTCAGGTGCAAATTTTGCAAAATCAAGACTAGTCTGTGGAATATGGCATTTGTACCTGCAAGATTAACAACAGAACAATATGAGAGAACAATGGAAATGTGCTCCTTCATGCACCAAATCATGTCGAGAATTGCCATACTACACCACAGACTGGGCCTGGGCACCACAATGGTACAGTACTGCTATCCCATGGTCTAAGATCGTGATGCAAACTGAGGGTAACATGCACGATCTGCAATGCTATAGAAGACTTTTGGATTTAGCTTTTAGATCACAAGGTCCATGATAGACTGCTCAATCCAAGCAAACCCCCTTGCTCTATCGAGGGGTTTGCGATGTCGATCGAGGGGTCAGCAATTTGGATTGATGAGGGGCACGCAATATCACTTTCAACTTAGAGAGGTCAGCTATTGGATTTGCTCTGACTGCAAAGGGGGACTTGCCTAATTATTTAGCCTTGAGTCAGGCCTGTGTCTTGTTTTCCAAGGCTAAATAATTAAGCAAGTATTATTGCGTTTTGTTGCTTTTTTTTGAACGTTGAAAGGATTTTTACCTTTCTTCATCAGATTTTGATGACAAACTTGAGTCACTTTTATACACGTTTCTCTTTCGATATTTGCGTGATTTTTTCGTTTTCTTTTTCTCATTTTCTGAGCTTGAACTTCTATCTCTTCGTCTTCCTCGTGTTTCACCTCCCATTATTCAAAACGTAGGGAAAAGAAGCAAAACTCAAAATGTTCTTTTGTCGACTTAGGCCATTTCGTTTCAAGTTCACGTTGTGCGCATGTGTAACCTCGCAGCGTTGCTTAAATACTTCGCAGCTTCGTCATTAGTCACCAAACCCCTAGATAATTTCTGCATGATTCGTTCCCATACTTCTTATGACGTCACAACAAATGGATTTTCAGCCAATCAGAATGCTTGATTCTGGAGAAATTTATATATACAAAATGACAGCTTGCTGGCATTGCAAAATTTTAGATTGGAAATTTCATGCTAAGGTTTTGATGCATTTTGGAAATTTTTCGCGTATTTCTAGTGATATTATCATGAACTGTTAACGTAACACACTTCTGGCAGTCGTTTTGAAGCTTTTCAGCGATGGAATCAGAAGAAGAAGACATTTTTAATGACGAAGAAGATGGACTGTCAGAAGGGTTCGATGATGATGATGATTTCCTTGTGGGAGACGACGTCGAATCATCTGAACCGGCTGCCAAAAGGCCATACGATGACGACTTTCAATATGAATGCCTAACGCCTGAATCGATAGTTATGGTTATGACTAAAAGCATAGATGATGTTAACAATGTTTTTCAGGTTGGTTTTGGGAAGATTCGCAGCTTTTTATTTAGGGCCTAGCCTAGATGGCATTGTTTGATCTTCTAAAGCAAAATAAAGCTATAAAGGTCACAGGGCTACAAAGGCGGTACACCACAGCCCTCTGGCTGGACACTTTGTAAAGTGCAAACCTACAATGCCGGCCAGAATTTGTTGGAACACCCATCATATTTCCAGCCTTTTTCCCATGAAAGAGTGTTTACAATTCCAAGCACAAATCACGGACTCAATCCCCTCCCCTGAAGAATTTTGTGCGCAAGTTTGGCTAAAACAATAGAAAATATTACCCCTATAGATCATTTCATTTCTGTTAATATTCCACAGCATTGAAAATTTTCAAAATCACAAGATATCGGGTTTTCAATGGGAAGATGGTATACACACATTTTTTTATAAGGAAGTTCGGCTCAGGGTCAGTTGTACTGAAAATTCCTTATCTGATGGTGAAAATTGAGTACTCAATATTCCTTAGCGATTCCTTAACTTCTTACTTTGTGATTCTTAAAAACAACCAATGGTCAAGGAAATATAGGTCATAAAGGTTTCAGAAGACGAGTAGAAATGAATAATGATTGAAAACGGCAATAAGTATTGCTTGCTCTTTTAATTCAAAACTTCATTTTTTTAATCAATATGCTAAGTTAAAGAAAAAGTCAGATTCCTTAGTAGTCTCCGTTCCAGTACTAGAAATTCCTTAAGTTTTTGCCAGCCCGAGTACTACCTTCCTTATAAAGCACTTCCTTATAAAAAAAATGTGTGTAAAGCATCAAAAACTTAGTCTAGGTTCAAAGCTTCACTGTCCTTGCACTTGTGTTCTTAGTTTTATGAGCATTTGAAGTTCCTGATTTCATAATGGCTTTGACCACAAAAAAGAACGATGAAAATTTTTACCCCATTCAGTCTAAGCCCTTAAACTGTGAATGCTCATAAAATTGATAATACAAGTGCTGAGATAGTGAAACTTTGCACCCAGACTGAATTTTTGATAAAAATTCAATAAATTGTGAATTCAAAATATTGATCAGCTCTTTTGGTAACAAATCATTGTTAGGTTAACTGTGCAACTTTTGGTGAAACTTTTTACCCCAGAGGGTCTGAGCCTTTATAAATTCGCAAACTTGGATGGCTCATAAAAGGGATAATACAAGTGCCTTAAGATAGTAAAACTTTGCACCTAGACTAATTTATGGGTGCCTTACACAATTTTCATATCAAAAATTGATATCTTATGATTTCGAAGAAAATCATTTCTATAAGACAAGCAGACATGTTCATGACTAAGGGACTAATGCTTTTAGATTACTAGAATGGCTGTGAACAAAAGGGAATGTAGAGGAGTGCTTCTTGACTAAAAAAAGAATTGAGGGGTTTTTAGCTTGCTTTCCAGCAAGGTTATTCCCTTTTACCAGTGCTGGTTGATGTCAATCCCAAATCACACAATGGATATAGTGATAATGGAAATTACATTAATAACTGCTTTTCCTTCTCATTTTAGATTTCACCTGCAACTGCTAGAATATTATTGACACATTTTAAGTGGGACAAAGAAAAGCTTCTTGACAGGTTTGTGTATGCATTGTGTTGTAAGGATATTTCAGTTGACAATTTCAAAAATCTTTGTGTAAGACATAGTCCAAAGAGGAGTTCATGCAAGGACAAATTAACCTGTGCCAAAAGACTGTTTTTGCAGTAATTATAGCATAAAAGAAACTAATCTAATATGAATGTTGAAACTAATATGAATTTGATAGAAACAATACAATAAAGGTTGTAAAGGTAAAGGTTATTGCATTACACGTTTTTTTATAAGAAACCTGGCTCAGGGCCTAGTTCTAAAAGTTTCTTAATTTTTGACCCAATTTTAGTTCTAAAAGTTTCTTAACAGTTTCTTGATTTAATGGAAATAAATTGCAGTAGAAACGATAAAAAACGTAAATGAAGCAAGCAAATTATTAATATTATGTATTGCAAAGAATTAGCCATGCTGGTGCGAGAAATCGAACGGAAATGCTTGAAAATTGATTACTACATCCACAAATGTGAAATCAGTATGTTGGAAAACTGACACAAAAATTTCACGTTTCTTAACTTCTTCCTCCTAGTTCTAAAAGTTTCTTAACATTTTGGGTGTCGAGTTCTAGGTTTCTTATAAACCGGTTTCTTAAAGAAAAAAAACGTGTAATATGGCACCCTAACAATAATTCAATATACGCTTTTCAATTCTATTACCCCATCAGCTCAAGCATTTTTTTTCACCCTTGGGAAGTTTTTATGAAAAGTGTGCAGCCACATTTGTGCTTCTGAAATTCTGTTGCTTTCATTTTCAAGGTAGCAATTTTGCACCTTGGTGAGGAGAGGCACATTTGTGCTAACAACTTGCCCAACTTGTTATTATCTCTGCAATCGAAATGGAAAGACTATGGCTCAAACCCACAACATTATCTTTGTGAGCCCTGCATGCTAACTCCAGAGACCAAAATACACGGTTACAATAAATATATGGTATATGACAAACTAATAAACTACATTCATAAGCTGAGTTAACCAGTTATAAACAAAAAAAACCACCCTATCTAAATCTTCTAAGACATACATAAACTTGCATAAATTGTTGAGTTAACTTATGAAGAACTACACAAGCTCTTTTCATATACACATTTTTTATAAGAAACCGGTTTATAAGAAACCTAGAACTAGACACCCATGAAGTTAAGAAACTTTTAGAACTAGGAGAGAAGTTAAGAAACTGTAGAAATTTTTGCATCCGTTTTCCAACATACTGATTCACATTAAGGTAGTAATTAGTTCTCAAGCATTTCCATGCAATTTCTTGCATCTGTAAGCAATACTGGTTTCCTTGTATCTCACAGAAGGTTTTTTGTCGTGTTTACTGCAATTTATTTCAATTCATTAAGAAACTGTTAAGAAACTTTTAGAACTAAAATTGGACCAAAAATGAAGAAACTTTTAGAACTAGGCCCCGAGCTAGGTTTCTTATAAAAATAAAAAAACGTGTAATAACAGGATATCTTAGTCAACATGATAAATGACTCAAATATACGTAAATAGGAACTGATGATTTATTTTTCTGTGTTAGATATTACAGTGGAGACCAAGATAAGTTATTTGAAGAAGCACACGTTATTAGTCCACACAGGACAAATACTATCAAGAACTCAAGGGTAAGTGATGAAAAGTTTTGAAAGGATTATATCCAAGTAGATTTTCTGAATAATGATCTTAATCTTATCAATATATCTGAATTAGATTTTAGGGTTTTCCGTTGCTCATTTTAGTGGGTAATAGACCTTTTAAAAGATTATTGGGCTAGGATTTTTCTGGATGATGGCAGTCATCTTGAATAAGGAACTCGTCTCAATGTACAACCATCAGAATTGGGGTCACTGTAGGATAGGTAGTGTAGCAACTTTTTCTTCTGATTCGCAACTAATGACAGGCAAAGACTGATGAGGAATGTGTGACAATAAATGATTAAATATGTACAGAAAGTCAAGGAATAAGACCCAAGTAACTTAAAAATGGAAAATACTTGGTAAAATGCCTCCTTGAGCTGATAAGCTGGGGTTTGAAGCCAAATTTTCTGATCTACCTCTCCTGAAGCGACCGCAATACAGGTCAGTTCAGACAAGAAGGATTCCTTTACTCAAGATGAGCACCTCTTCCAGAAGAATCTCATGCCAACCCAGGCCTCTTTGACAAGGTCTGATCTCGCATTATACATGTTTTTATGCATTTAATCATCACTTGCTCTGACTGAAAATAAGTTATATAAATAAATGCAATAAATGATATTTCATGTTATGAGTTGTCTTACAGGAATGACAGCAAAATGACTCTTGTCTTTGCTTTGTTTTTAGCTTCTGAGGTCAAATAGTGGAAGGGTTGTCCAGAGAACTCAATGTGATATTTGTCTTTCTCCAGTTCCAACAGAGGTACTGAGTTTTTATCTCAAACTATATGCTTACAGATTAAAGCTAAAATAGATACTGCTGCTAGATAAATAGAGGTTGGAGAACAGAGCCCAAATTTTGATAATCTTAAAACAAAAATATGGTTCAAAATCTTCTAGAAATTTTGCAATGGTTTTATTCATGTCTCTTTGATCTGTAACTCAAACAAAAAGTTTGATTCTCTATGGATTTAGGTAAAGTTTAACCTTGATCAATAGACACCTCTATAAAATGGATACCCCAGTGCAATGGGCAAATACTTTCACCCCAGAGGTATTTTATTTGTAGAAACACCCCCCTTTACAGGGGACAACCCCCTACAATGGATGAGTCCCTCTGTTGTCTGTCATAGTAGGGTTCCACTGAATTCTAAAACCAGTCATCCAAAAAACTCAGGAACTTGCTAGTATAATGATTATGTGTTCTTTTGCATTTCAGACAATGTCAGGACTTGAATGTGGTCACATGTATTGTCCACATTGCTGGAATGAATATCTAAATCGAAAAATTCTAGAAGAGAATATTGGACAGCAAATATTCTGCCCAGCAACAAATTGCAGTATTCTTGTAGATGAACACTTTGTCAGGTAATTGAAGGCTATCTCCGTTATGGAGGATATCTACAATTCTTTAATAAGCTAGACAAATGAAACATGATAAACATTTTTGTAAGAACAAGCCCAGTGCCCAAGTTTCCTTGATAATCTAACGATTCCAGTGCGTAGACTTGTGTAGACTTCTTTTAAAAAACCTTAGGACAACACTTACTCAACAACCCTAGTTGTACAGAAAATTACAGAGAGGATTGTTCTGTCTGCATCAGAACCGAAAGGCCAGTTCTGTGTAGACAGAAAGAGTTTGTTTTCTCACTTGGACTCTTAAATTAATCATATTGATCTTCCAGCTGTAGCCGGCAAGCTGATTGGTGTTTAAATAACAATGCCAATTCAGCTACGCTTTCTGATTGGTGCATTTCGATCTGCATCTGGCTAAAAATTCCGCCTTTTTCAAGTGTTCCGCTCTGTTTCCAACGTTTATACTCTGAGGCATGTCAGACGAAAAGAGCTTTTAAGTATGCCCGAAAATGTTTCCGCTGTACATCGCAATTTTAAAGATTTGTACTACTCAAAAATTGAAAACCTTACTATTTTAACTTTGGTATTCCTTTATTATTCTTTGGTATTGTCTTATAAATAAATTTCCTGTAAGAAATGATATATATTCACTGTTTATTATAATCAGTTGCTCAACTGATGATGTGATGTTTCATGTCGTATTTCATTTTTCTATTTTACAAAAAAGTCACTTGTTAATATTTACAGCAGAAATCGTATCACAATACAACGGACACTTAAGAACAACAGAAAAATATTTCGAAAATTTTACATGGCCTTTTTTGTTTGTTAAAGCGTTATCAACAGGCAGCATTACAGCTTAACTTCCATGTAACGGTCACCAAAGGGACCAATTTCATTGTCTATTTTAGATAAGTGTCCGCTGTATAAGGTGTATTCGTTTAGAGTTTAAAACTTCAAACTCATTTTATGCATGTCACAAAAAGCAGATAGTTAAAAAGAAATTTCATATGGTTGTCCAAATTATTTGACCATCTGGCCAGGTCCAAAAAACCATGAATCAGTCTAGTTCTGATTTGCATACTGTTTTTGGAGTACTCAATGAAACTGCTGTATTCTCGAGTCCGTTTCCGTTATTATCTCATATCGCTATTTATGCAATCATCTTTCTTTTGTTCTACAGTAAGGTTTTGCAAGATTCAAGAGTGAAATCAAAGTATCTGAAGCTAATAGCGGACAGTTTTGTTCAGGTATTTATCTCTTGTTTAGAAGATTAATATCCTATTGCTACTGATACTACAGCTCTAACTCGAGAACTTGAACAGAATTTTATTTCAAACTAAGCATGTTCTGATAAGATTGCATGTCTATCAGTAATTTCTTGAAGAAGCCCGTTTCTTAAATGGAATAAACATCTCTAGAATCATCTTGAAAACACCTGCTCCCTCCTTTGCCAAACAGTTTCAGGATGCCTATAGTTTATATATATATAAACTGAAGATGAATCTTGAAAAAAGTAAATCTTATCATTTCTTTTGCTTTTCTCACAACAATAACTGTTCTTTCATTTGCTCTTTGTAATGCATCTTGTAACATGTATCTGTTGTGTTTTCCAAAAGTCTTGTTGCTCATAACATAGATTTTGACTCCACCTATGTGCCCTCGACTCTGCTGTTCAAATACTGATTAAAGCAAGGTTCCTGCTCGCTTCTTCACTTCTTCACCTAACACCTTTCTCAAGATTCCACAACAGACCCTCATTAAATAATTCTCTCTATTCTGATCAGAGTAATCGACTTTTGCGATGGTGTCCAGCACCTGATTGCACAAATGCAGTTAAGGTTTCATACAGCATTGCAAGGCCTGTTGACTGTATCTGTGGATTTTCATTCTGGTAAGATTTTATGACAAATTTTTTAGCCATATTTTCTGTAGAGATCTCCGTAATTTAATCAACTCTTTAGTTCAATTTGTCGAATATGGTATATGGCGTCATCAACGAGCTATTTTTAAACTTTTTCAATTTCCTCTTAGGCCTATGTAAAAAACCGAAACTTACATACACAGTATACTAAGTATAGGCTTTAAGTAATGGTTTTATCTGCAAAACTAATCCTGTATAATCTATAAAACTCAAATACATAAATCAAAATTCAGTCACTCTAGTAGCAAATTGTTTCCTACATTTTTGGTGTTTTTCTTTTAGCTTTGGATGTGGAGAACCAACACATGAACCAGTTCAATGCAAGGTATGTCATCGTTATATAATTTAACACTGCTGAATCTTTGCTTCCTCCTTGTAATCATATATGTTTGATATTTCTCGTGCTTCTCTTTTTCGCCTTTTTCGTCTTTCGTACTTATCAATTTTCATTTATTTTCTTCTTTCTTCTGAATTTTCGTTTATTTTCGTACTTCAAAGCTCTCCATTTTCGCTAATATTCGTTCTCCGATTTTCTCTTTTCGTTTATTTTTGAAGTTAATACCTCGCTTCCTTCATCTTCCTCCGTCGTACTTCTCTATTTTCTTTATATTCGTTAACCAAACGTCTCTGTTCATTTTTCGCGCTTACTTCTCTTCCTTTATTTTCGTCCTTCGTACTTCGCTGTTTTGTCTATTTTCTTCGTACATCCCAATATTCGTTTTTTATTCGTACTTCCTACTTCTCTATTTTCTTTTATTCTAGGACCATCTAAACGTAATTTGTGAACGCTTTTTTATCGTCTGGTTTAAATATAAGTTGAAGCTTTGGGCAAATGAGGCCCAATGATATATAAGCGACAAAGTCGCTAGATGTCTAACTCCTATTGTTCGCAGTGAGGCTAAAATTACTCGGGCGGAATAAGGGTAAAAAGACGATTTCACAACAGGACTGAGTGTGGAAAATTGCGGATCGCGCGAAGAAAAATTAAGATTTTGAAAAATTGGATAGGGATTGTATGAAATTTTTTCTGTTTTACTATGTCTAGTCAATTCGGATCTTCGTAAAGCCAAAATTTGTGCAGAAAAATCAAGTTTCAAAGTGAGATTTTGCCTTTTTGCCGTCGCGTAACCATCTTTGGTAAGGTCTAGCCCGTGATGTTGGGTGAAATATTGGCTACGTTCGGCCTGGGCTTTAAAAGTTGGTTTCTTGTAATTTTTGTGTTGCCTCTGGCACTTTATCTATCAGTTACTTTTAATTACTCTAGTGGTTAAAGAAATGGCAGAAAAAATGTGACGATGACAGTGAAACATCAAATTGGATATCAGCAAATACAAAAGTAATTAATTTAACAATTTACTTCAGTCTCAGTTTTGTCTGTTTTCGGGAATAAGGTCAGGAATACCTAAGGAAACACACCCTGTTAAAAATTTTCCTTAGCCTCCCTCCAAATGCTTATTAGCTATTTTGTCAGTTAGATTTCAGAAGAGTAACAAGATCTGAAGTAACTTTCATTTAACTTATCGAGGAGGGATCTTGGATTTTCAACAGTATCAAGTGATAAAGTTCAGGCTTCGTATAAGTCTCAATAGTTTCCTCCAACACTGTTTCTGTGACACCCTTTTGTTATAAACAAAGGTATTATATTATCGATCTTATCCTATCATAAAGATATGCTACCGATCAGTTTATAGCCTTTCGGCCAGACGCCTTATTTCGCTTTTTCTTTCACTTTGTTAAAAGGAATTAGTCAGATCAGATCTGTTATCAGCACAGAAATAAAATTAGTTAAACCAATAAATGTATTAAATGTTATGAAAATGGCTTTAGTAGATTTAATTGAAAGTTTCATGCCCAATTTTTAAAGCTTTTCGAGCACCTCTTTGGAATGGCGAGGACGTAACTGGTTCATAATATCGTATCTGTTGTACGAATGTCGCACGATTGTGAGATTTTCTTATCACAGGATTGTCGTCGCGTGATCACATGGAACAATTTGTTGTAGCAATTGGTGCAATCGTAATGTCATTCTCAAATGACCATGGAATCGTGATTGCAGAATCGTGACGATTTCTACAAATCAGTTCTGTTGTTTCCATTAAAATTCTCTCCTGTTGACGATCTTCAAACATAATCGTGCGATAATCGTAATACTGTTACGACTTTAGAAATCAAACTTAATCGTGTTAAGACTGGATGCAACCAAGACACGACCTGTTCTGTGCAGGATTGAAGCTGTGGCTAAACTAGGACACATGTCGCGCGCGACATTGCATTTGGCGTGTCTCCCAGGATGGCTAAACATGAAAGTGACAAGCGAGCAACTTGTCCCCAGAATCGTGGAGACAAGAAATGTTTCCGTTGTCTCCCAGAAACATCTGTGTCTCTGCAACAAATTTTGTTGCGCGCTACAAAGTTGCCTGGGATTCATGGAGGGAACATGTTACGCGCGACATTTCCCTACTTTAACTAGGTGTTAACCTCATGATATTATATAGATCTCAATTCACCTCAATTTAGGCTTTAAGGACGCTCTGATTTTGCTGAAACACATCACAAAAGACAAATGATAAGAGCATTTGGCTGCATTACTTTGAGAGAATCTTTCAGCAATTTCACTGAGTTCTTTGCTCGTTGAGAATGTCAGCTATAGAAGAATGTCAGCCAAAACCAGAAATCAGGTGAAATGAGAGCCTTGGGATATATTAATTTGAGAGTTATTTGGGAATTCATTGAACCTCATGCCCGTGATGTCGTTGTGTTGTCCGCTCTCTGGTCATGAAATCGAGGCCATTTACCATGAACTGTGACTTCGCCACTTATTTATTCTCCCAACTCAGCTGTACGGAAGTTTCGTAGAATCATTGGGGCTCAGGGCTTGGGCTTTCCTGCAACTGTTTTAGCTCAGATTTGGCGAACGTTTTATTAACAGAGAAAGAGACAAATGCTAATTCTGTACATCTGATAAAAGACAAATTGAGCTCGTATATAAGCGGCCCGGTAACTGAAGATCTCTGAAAATAATTCTTGTGGTTCTGTTCTCCTCTGTATCATTTAATTTATAACTATATTTTATCGTTGTATTATTATTTGATCATATTTTCCTGAAGGAATGTCCGAAATGTCACGTGACAATTGAAAAGAATGGTGGCTGTAATCACATGGTTTGTCGAAATACAGCATGTCGGGTAAGTTTAAAAAACGAAGGAGTTATCTTGTTTCTTAGGTCTATATGTTTTCTATCGAACTATAATAATCTTTGTTAATCTCTATACTGGTCCAGTTAGCATCTTGAAGTACCCTCCATTTGATCCCTCTATGAGTTTGTTCGTATAAGGAAGGCAGGCCTGCTAGTGAGTTTGCTTGCTTCCAGGCAGCTCGGTTTTCTGTAACAAACTTCTCGCTCCCTGGTTCTGTATGACAAACATCCCAGTCAGCCTGACAATTGGTACTTAAATGCAGCAGGTTTACTGTCCTGCACATGCCTTTTTACCCTGAACCAAAGGTCACTGCCAAGTTTGCCCGCTTTTTGCATTTATTTGGAAAAATTTTTAAAGCAATCCTGTTTGATGTGAGATCTGGTTATTCGATAAGTGGGACTTCAGGCATAAAAATAAATGCAGAGACATGTCTGAAAAGCTTTAACCAGATATACTTCATACCTCTGAAGGCGAGCCAGTTTGCAAACGGATCAGCCCACCTCATATAAACCGACCCTTACTGGAAGAACAGAATTTGGTTTTCATTTCCCTCGGACGATCAATAGCTTTGGGCTTATGTGTTGCCTGGATCGTGGTCACAAATCATTGGTTTATATTATTGCACTGTAAAATCTCTTGATGATAAAGAGTCACTAGCTCTGTATAGCTCACGCCTAAGCCTAACTACTCTTGAACCCAGAATCACAGATTCCCTTAAGGTAAAAAGTCTTCAGTGTACCACATAATAATCCAGCATCTTATTTCTAGAGCGACTTTTGTTGGGTATGTCTTGGACCTTGGGACAGCCATGGATCAAGTTGGTAAGTTTATTATTTTGTGATGTGTCCTAATCGACTCGATGCTCAAGTCATTTGTAATTTGGCTGTTGAATTGAATTGCTGGACCCCAAAACAAACGTCTTGTGTATCGATTCTAATACTGTAAATCCTCAAATTAGCCCTCCGAAAAGCCCCCAGTCTTGGACTTAAAATTGCTAATAAGCGCCCACCCTAAAATGAGCCCTCACCATAACATCCCAATTTTTATTCTATCGAATTTCGACAAACGGAAGCATTTCTGTTCGAGAATTCTAAATTTAACATGGAAGGGAAATTTCAAGCATTTAATGGAACTTCTTATTAGCCCTCCGACCAGCCCCCTTCCATAAACGCACAAAATTGATAAGTCACCAGGGGGCTTGTTACAGGATTTACGGTACTTTTTAAATTTCTGTTTTATTAGCCCCTTCCATAAACGCGCAAAATTGATAAGTCACCAGGGGGCTTGTTACAGGATGGTGTGTGAGTTAGGCCTCACTTCTATTAACTGTGACAGAGCCAGAAACCTGCTGTGGTCAAATCAATAATCACTTTGCCGTGTTCTCTTAAAAAATTAATTATAACTACTTTGTTTTCATTTATGCCGTTTGCTCTAATTAAATATATTATCTGTTTTCCAGGTATAACTGCAATCGTTATGACGAGAAAGAAGCACAGGCGGCAAGAGATGCCCAAGCGGTAAGATAAGTATTTTCCAAAAGTATAGAGCATAGATCTAAGACAGTAACAAGTTTTGCTTTTGGGGAGAGCTCTACAAAGAGGTTCGAGTGGCTAATTTTAAAATGTACAAAAGTAAAAATAAGTGCTATAACTTTTCTCTTTTAATAACAAAGCGGCTTAGCCCTTCCGCAACCCCCCCCCTCCCCGCTCTACAACACCTTTAAACATTCCTCCTCAAAGCCTTAATCTACCAGTAATAGTTTCAAGCCAATCTGCCAAATTTTAGGAACTAGATAATCTTTTGACCATTATGTTTCAAGGCACCAGTTTACTTATATATATATTATAAGAAATTGACATTAATTTGCTGTTAGGTATTAGCATGGAAAAATCACTGATTTTTTCCTTTTTTCGTTTGCAGAAATCTAGAGCAAAATTAGAGAGATATCTTTTCTATTGTAACCGATATATGAATCACCTTCAAAGTGCAAAATTTGAGAGGAAGGTTTGTTGCATCTTTTCTTGTCCTAAGATCCTAATTTTTACTCTGGATCATACATATTTTTTCGAATTACATACACAAGGATAGATTTTCGTCCTTGGTTGCAGTCGGAGACGACTTAAGAGACTCCAACATGGACTGCATGATCAGAAGGCTAAGGAAAACATAACTGGCCGAAGGGGATCAATGCCATTGTCGGCACACTCTAAAAAAGTCATTGCATTGAGCCTAAGGTAAGGCACTCCAACGGGAAGCTAACGACCATTCTACTAAGTTAAAGAGTCCAATAACATTGCCGAGGAACTCTCCATGTCACAGCCGAAAGCCTGCTCTTATTTGCTTTTGTGTTTTTTGCTATCTATCAAGCCCTTTTCAATATCAATACATTATAACGTATGTAACTACTTCTATGTTATTTAAGAGGCTCGGCGATAAGGCTCGTTAATCGTGAAGCAAATAACAACTCAACTAAGATGAAGAGCTGAGTAAAATAGTCGACGAACTCTTCAAGTCAAACAGCTCTTGACTGTCCTGTTATTTTGCTTGCGTTTTCTATTATCAATTAACCCTTCATTGGTACCGTAAATCATCAAAGACATTACCTCGATATCGTGAATGCTGGGGGAAAGGATATTTTTTCCAGCTTATGAATTTTCAATATATCGATGGTTATCGATCATTAATACAAAAGCAAGCAAAATCAGGGGAAGCTGAAACTCTTCGAGTCATCCCAGCTAGGATTTAAACGGTAGTCAAGCTACAAGGATTCAACTGTAATTTCATAAAGTTTGTTTTATTTTACAACAGCTATTAGAACAAATCAAAGTAAAGATGGATTCGATGCAGCAAAATATGTCATGGATAGAGGTAAGATTTTCTGGATGCCCATCCTAGACTCGTCTATAGGCCGATTTCCACTAGACTATTTTCAGGACGATCGTCAGTAAAATTCGTGTTGATACACGGGCAGTTGAAAATTTTGATCGCTGCATCTCAGAAAATCGCTTGATAAAAAGTAGAAGTAGTTCCTACTTTCTTCAGACAATTTTGCATATCTACGTCCCAGTTGTATTCAAATTTGGGCTGCATTTTCACGATTCTATTGTCTTTTTCGTTCGTGGTACTAAAGTAAGATGAAGAACTTTTTCGCAGCGAAATTTTATAACCATCGTTATGAAAATCGTCTAGTGGAGATTGGCCATTTAGCTTCATCACCATCTTCATCAACATTTTTCTTTATATCATACAAAGCTAATTCTTCGCACATTGCTTGAGAAAAATCGATTAAAATGCATGGAATCGAAATATTACAAAATACATCCCAATTTCAAATTATCAACTATAAGAATTATCTATGGGTCGCTTTTTCTTTTATCTTGATTTTTCCTTTTTCCTTTTTTTAATTTTCAAGATCAGCAACTTAAACATTGCTTAATGTAATCTTCAGAGATTCTATAGCGCCGTGGCCTAATCCAGCTTGCTCTTGGTGTCAGAAGCTCTGCGAGGGCAGGGCTCGAACCCCAACTACGGTAGCATAACAGCCAGGGTCGAGAGCTCGATTAGTTAATCTACTACTGAGATCCTAGCAACTGACGCTATCGACAAATTCGTCAGCTTTATCGTTTCGTTACGAGAGAAAAGTATCTATATTTCTTGATAAAGTAAAGTAAGGAAAATCTGCTACAATTTTGTGAAGTTTCTCATTCCTTTCTAGGTTCAATTTCTTCAAAAGGCTGTTGATGTGTTGTGCCAATGTAGAAATATGCTGAAGTATACATACGTATTCGCCTTTTATTTAAAAAAGAATAATCATTCGATCATATTTGAGGTTAGTATCACTGGTACAATATTTGTTAAATCTCCCTGTGAGTTTAATAAACCCATTTTTCCTTGTATGTTTGTCATGAATGGCAAACATAAGAATAGATTTTTCCACAAGTGGCATACCACAGTAGATGGAATCTTAACCTTGATTGCATTATCAGAACGCCAACGACGTTTCCAATGAGCTCAATGAAATCGCTGTGTAACTCTCTAAGTGATACATATATGATAAATATATATATATGTGTGTATATTTGTCATGAATGGCGAACACAAGGCTAGATTTTTCCACAAGTGACATACATAACTCATGGCATACATCAGTGGAAACGTCGTTGGCTTTCTGGTCATGCAGTCCAGGTTCGAATCCCATCTATTGTGGTATGCCTATTTTTCCTTTCTGCATTTTTCTCTATAGCATTGTAAAAACGTTAGCTTCGTTTTCAAAAAGCAACATGACTTACTCTAACTCGTGTTTAAAGCATTGTTATTGTCAAAAGAGCTTTTACTAATAAGACCCTACTTCCTCCTATCTACATTAAGATATCGATTAACAGTAGAAACTAAACATTGCCAAACGGCAAAACGTCGCTTGCTAAGAAAATCTCTAATGTTTGACCAGCTATGTTCAATCGTATGGCCAGGGCCTCAAGTGTAAACATTTAGTGCATATACACTCGTTTTGAAATAACTTGAGCCTAGATTTTGACCAGATTTTAAGAACAAAGTAAGAACAAGCTGAGGCTGGCCTTTTTCAAAAGCCCAAAGATTAAAGTAAGACAGTCAGACTGACTGTACAAATAAAGCAAACAAAGACATAGACAAGCATTTTGCATTTTTACACAAGCTTGGTACCACCAGTGACCTGATACCACTGAAAAATGTACGGTGTAAGTAACCGAGACACTAAGAACATTTCAGGCTCGAAAAAAGCAAGAACTTAAGACCAGCCTCGGTCAAAATATCCTGGCTCTTATTAAAAAGAGTGTGTTAGGCGTTTAGAGCTTATTTTGAATTCGTTAGACCCAATTCTGATGTTCTGTTTTCGTTATTGTTTCAAAGGACAACCAGAAAGATTTGGAAATGGCTACGGAAACACTGTCTGAGTACCTAGAACGTGATATAAAATTAGAAGATGCACAAGAAATTAAGCAAAAAGTTCAAGATAAATATAGGTAAGTGAATTGAGATTTTTCAGTTTGATTATTTTCGTATGTCTTTGCTTCCTCTCTACATCATGCATTAATGATAGGGTAGTAACACTGCAAGCGCTGCCAGCTCATAATCATCTACTTATCCATCTTCTGTGACTTCAAGCAGTATTCACCTTCTAATAACCAAGTGCTTTGTGACGTTTTACTTGCAATGGTGTAGAGGCTTGTGACGGGTATTTCAGTTAAGATTGTGACAAGTTTGACTCTTTCTGAAACAGTAAGAACCTATGGTTTTAATGCAGGGTGTGTAGGTTTTTACTCAGTGGAATGCATCTATACCATAAGAAGGGCATATGTTCTTGAAATATGGTCTAAAGCAATTACCAGGCAGTACAGCATGCGTAAAGGTTTTGCAGCTTTAGCATGGTGGATTTTACTGTATTTTTTGTGACTATGATCATCATCGGTCGGTCGTGTGGCTGTTTGTGGCTATTAGCATAATGTGTTTCGGTAATGAAGTGGATTTCTGATATGAGCGCTTTTAGCTACTAGTTTCTGAATATTCTGTTTTGAAGACTTTGCATTTATTGCGTTAGAATCGACATATGTTCGACTTAATGTGTTGGATTAGCACCTTTGAAATTGATGTTTTCATACAAGTATTCATGGCTGGAAATAGCAACATGTGTGACGTATGGCTGAGTGTTCTTTTCCAATAAAAATGTTGAAGTTTTTAGATTTTGAACGCTGGCTTTATCCACTGTACGTTCTAAGGTTCATCGTAGCTATGAGGCAATTTTGGATAACTCATCTCCCTGAAATTTACGTTTAAACACCTTTAGAAATACTGATTCAGTATTCGTTGTATGCAACCAAGTCCTAATTGCAGGGTTGGTATTAGGACCTAATGGACAGTTTTATATTCAAGCTATCCTTTGTTTCCAATTTTTTGTCTCAGATATTGCGAACAGCGGCGAAAAGTCCTGTTGGATCATGTTTACGAGGGCTACGAAAAAGATATTTGGGAATACCAGGACTTGTAAAAAACGAAATTCAACAATTTCCGGTAACCTCGCAATAGCGTCTGTAACAAAAGTATGGCAATACGTAACTTGGATGCGATTATACTGGGAATAAAGCGACATTACGATAGTAAATTAAGTCCCACAGGAACTGAAATGAACATATGTGATGTGAGTACATGTTTGTGTGTAACTTTTCGTCATCTATCGCTTCTGTATTGTCGTAAAATATTGTCGTAAAATAACTGTCTTATCAGCTCTATACTAGTTCGCTGTAATTCGTTCTGTTTGTAGTTTCTTAGAAAGCTGTCTCTTACTAGGAATACTTGCTATCCCATTTTAATTGTTGTCCCGCTTTACCTTGTCCTTGGTCAAAAAACGAAAAAATGTGCACCAAAATTATCGGTAAGCCGTGGAAGAAGCTTTTATACGCTTGCCGAATTGATTCTTTACTTTGAAAATGAAACTAAACCATAATTCGTAAAAGATGCTTTAAAATAGTCCCCTTTTTGGAATGGATAGCACGCTTTACTCAGTTCTATATTAATTCTCTACTGTTTGCGACAATTAACGTTTGGTCGATATAATTTGTTCAAACTAGCTATTTTTCAAAGAATGAAAATTTCCTGTGAGCATCAGCTATATAACTGGCTATAGTATATCTGGGATGCTGCAAGAGTGCCAAAGGGGTTCCGTAAGTGAACCGCTTAAGTAAAACCGGGAGCTCAAATCAAGTAAAGCTACCTATTTTGAAATATTGATTCGTTGGAAAAAAATTCCCCGTAAATTCTCCGTAAGGGATTTCGTAGAAAATTTCAGCAATGGGCTCTACTTCAGAATAACCCGTAAACTGGATCTTTCAATTCCTTGTCAAGCCCTTGGCCCCCTCTTATCCCTTTGCGAGGAACTCACCTGAGTTCCTCAATGTACCCCCAGGCTATGGTGGGTCACGTTTTTAGGTCAGGAAAATATCCCCTTTTCTACGTATTTCCTAGATTGCGGGGATTTTTCAAATCAAGGGGTCCTATTTGTTGACTTAATTTGTTGACTCTGGAACCAGAAAGGAAATTTCTTCCGGGATATGACACCGTACCCCGTAATGCCTACCAAACTGTACCGTAGCCTGTTATTCCAGCAAGCAATATTTCTTTCTGGCTTGTGTTTAGGACATTCAAGAGTTACAATACCTGTCATACCTTAGTTTTATTTCGTAAAGCTTTGTAGATAAATACAAAAACAGTATATTGTTCAAAATTTTGAATTTTTGCGTAGAAATTCCAATTCATTCATCCTCAATCTAGAATATTAGTTTATTTTTGAATCATTTTCATTCAATTGGATCTGAAGACTTTAACTGCAACCCTTTTGCGTCATGTTGCGCTGTAGCTATAGTATCTGAAGGAAGATGGTAGAAGGCGTCAAGGGCCGCAACTTGTTGCATGCTTGTTGCTGGTGTCCAGAGCGTCACCAGTAGAACTGCGTGCAACACACCCAGTAATGATTAGCATTGTGGACAAGTGGACCATCTTCATCATCAGCATCATCATCATCATCATCTTCATCATCATCATCAATCCATGGCTTCTACAGGCCAAAGATGATCCCGTGAATGCACGCATGGTTCCCACCCATTGTGGTCTTCTGCTTGCCGACATAGCTCATAGAATGAGTGTCCTGTCCATTCTGAGAGATCTGAGGTCCAGTTTCGCCTTTGTCTAACGCGTTTTCTCTCATTTTCTACCTCTCTCCAGTGAATAGTAAGAAAATATATCCTCATGCTCTCAAACTCCCATCTTTTCCAAGTTTGTATTCCCAATTTGTGAAGTCTGTCTAGAATGGTGGACAAATGGACCATCTTCATCATCATCATCATCATCATCAATCCATGGTTTCTACAGGCTATATATAAGTGCACCCGCGAATGCACACCTGTTCCCCACCCATTGTGGTCTTCTGCTTGCCGACATGAGTGTCCTGTCCATTCTGGGAGATCAGAGAAATTTTCTTTTCTTCACTGTGTCTTTTAGTTTCTTTGGTTCCTTCCCTAGTTCATCTATATTTTCTGCCAAACATACTCATTGGTCTTGTTTTTTTAAGTGGCTCAACCGTGTTTAAATCTCCAATTTGATTGGCGCTGTTTCAAGCAATGCACCCCTGTCTGTGATGGTGCTCCTACATCAGTCGTTAGGCCATATAATCCTTGGGGCCATCTTTTCCTTTATTATCATTTCTGCTTCTCACCAATCAAATCAATGAGATCTATTGGATTGACCAATCAGAACGCAGCATTTGTTGAACTGGTTTGTCTTAGCGACCACTAGGCAAAAACCTTCACGCGATGTACATTCGTGAAGATAAATAGAAGTCATTTCTATTTTCCGTCATTCGCTGCGACGAAATGTCGGAGCGTAAAATGCCCAGCTCCGCGCGAATAATTTCGCCTAATGGGGCTTTGAGCTGCTTTGACTTGCAGTTTGACTGCGGTAGTTGTGGCTAGTCTTTTTCCGTTTCTGGGGTTACATACACGCTCTTGTTGCCTTCCCATCTATCCCACTTGTTAGAGCGTATAGGTTTTGGTTGTGAAGATTCATGGCATTCGAGACATTCGAAATTCTGTGAGTCTGCGCGCAGACTATCAAAACAGACTCGAACAAGGCATTTCTTCTTAGAATCGTAATTTAATAGAGGTTTCCTGAGGTTTCTCGGTTAATGTATCCAAAATATACAGACAATACAAATTCTTGTTGGGTTTTTGCCTCCCCATCTTGGTACAATAATTAGGAAGCGCTAGGAAGGAAATAGTCGTGGCCAACTGAAATGAACTTAAATTCAGATAACTTGAACAGATTTTCATGTCTGCTTGGGATGCAAAGCTTCCGTTGTTGGTTTTTGTTCGAATATAAATAACCGGGAACGAATATTTGTCAGGTTGACACGTCCATGTCCCTGCTCAACGGATAGGCACTAAAATCGAATAGTCAGAGCGCTACCTGATGTATTACACGCATTTTTTTATAAGGAAGTGCTTTATAAGGAAGGTAGTACTCGGGCTGGCGAAAACTTAAGGAATTTCTAGTACTGGACCGGAGACTGCTAAGGAATCTGACTTTTTCTTTAACCATCAGTTATCAGTTAAGGAATTTTCAGTACTGACCCGGAGCCGAACTTCCTTATAAAAAAAAATGCGTGTATACCGTCCGTAAATATCTACTCGTTTAGCGTCCCTACTAAATAAAGCGCCCCTCCCCAGCGAAAGAACATCAACTATTGTTCCTGGAAGTGAAATGAGTGCCTCCTCGATGGAGCACCTCGATTGAGACTGGGTACTTATTCACAGAACTGCAGTAAATACTACAGTTTCGAAGACAACGAATTTTCGAGAAACCTCATGTAAATTCTTCATGGAAGGGGAAATCACCCCCATGCAGCATATTAGCAGTATGGTGGGGGATACCATGATTAGCGGGGAATGGTATCTCTGAGAAAGTAGGCGGATGTTCAGGCTCATCGGGTTTGCAGATTTTCGGTACGCTGGGGATACAATACAACTGTGCCTGTGATTGTGGTAGGATACCATGATTACCGAAGGGAGGCATTGTTGTTGCAATGGGGGCTATTCAATTCAGTGGGGGGGTTATCATATCATGATTACAGTAAGAAGGGGTCTCTTAGTATGGCGGCGGAACTGCGGTTGTTGGTGGCTTTTTTGTGTGTTGTATCTTTTTTCCTGCAAATTAGGCCATTTGGAAATTCCTTCGAGCCGACTGGCATCCATGTCAGCCACCAATGGTGCCTTTTCTCGGAGTGCCACCTAGACTTATTACATGAGTCGTTGTTATCGCTAATGAATTTAGTTTCTGGGTGCTGAACAACCTGACTGACGCGAACAACAACAATACATCAATTCAGTTCGCAGTGAGCAAAAGTTAGTGACTTGGGTAGCAAGTCTAAGTGCCGACGGGACAAGCTGCTTAGCAAAGAAGCATGAGTGTTTGTCCCTTGTTTCCATGTAGTCTTTTTTGTCTAAGAGAAGTTGCCAGCGTTAAAAAAACAAGGAGGGCATTGTGACAAATACTTATTGTGCTTCGTATTAAAGATATTAGTATGGTGGTTGGCACCAGACGATGAAATTAAATAAGTTTAGTAGTTTTATAACCGAACCAAGCAAAAGCAACGCCTGAAATCTATACCGTTAGACATTATGGGTGGCATTCTACGTGGGAATAAATCCAAAACACAAATACAGCTTTCATTATTTAATACTACAAGGAGGGGCTAGAACAAGGGTTGAGAAAAAAGATCTTTTGCTAGCGACCACAAATCTAACTACGATTTCTGAATGAAGATGTCTCTTGACAGTCCGAGAGTTTGGTCCTCTGGTGGCTCTAAAACATGGAATGATGGAGTGGAATGATGGAATGACATGGAATTGCATGAAATTGCATGGAATGGCATGGAATGACATGGAATGGCATGAAATGACATTGGCGGTGGAGTGGAAAGGCATGGAAAGTCTTGGAATGACGGAGAGGAATGGCAGATAATGTATAAGGATATAATAACAATTTTATTCCAATCAAAAAGTGATCCCTCCATCCAGATAGGAATAAAATTACAGCCTGCACAGGAAATTATGTTAAGGTCACAGGACCACTATCGTTGATTTGTTATCTTGTAAAATCAGACATGCAAATGGAAGCGTGTTCTGCATTAAATATCCATGTTTAGGTTTGCCAATTCAAGAGGGGGATAGATTATGTCAGTTAGACAGAGACAATTTTGCGATGGCAAAGCGTTGTCAAATCATCCACATCTTAAAGGTCTACAGCAACAAATATGGAATGGACCTTTTCATAGAGGCCTGGCACTCAGAATCTATAAGGAATCGTTCTGTGAAAATATCTTGGCCTTATCCTAAAAAACTGTACAACTAATTGTGGCAAAGGAGGTGTGCTTTCATGAATTTGATTGATTACACTTTTTTTAATAAGCAACCGCTCAATAAGCAACTAGGGCTGAACTGACCTTAACATTAAGCAACTTGAGGGCTCTATTGAATAATTGTAAGCAACTAAGAAATCAAACAACCAAGCTTATTCTCTTTCTTGTCTTAGGAAATGTCGTTCTTATGTTTTGCATTGCATGTTGAAGTTAGTTAGCTAACGTTTTCCACTTACTGTCTCCCAAAAGTCTTGTTGTAAGTCTTAACAGTTGACGATTTTGACCCACGAAGTCAGGGGTGGTTGTTAGGTACAAAAAATGTTAAGCAACTTTGAGGGCTGAAATGTCCAAAATTTTAAGCAACTTTGAGGGCTGGACAAAGTCAAGTTGCTTATTAAAAAAAAGTGTAGAGCCCCTCTTTAACTCTTCGTGGGGGGTACCTTGACATCTTCACAACTGTTTGCTAGTTTCCCAGCAATAAAAAAACCCACTTTCAAACATGAAAATCGTAACGATTGTGAACAGGGGCGTGGCTACTTGGTTTAGATATCAACAGGGCTCTCTATTCGCATTGATTCCCTTGTCGCTCTTATCAAGGCTTCTGTTTTTGCAAGATTTCCCAAGCCTTTTACACAAATTGATAAGATTTTTCTTATCTGTATACATATAAGCCTATAAGCCTAAACATACAAGCTACAATGTGTCTATCAAAAAAGATACTTAATTCTACATTATTTACCAAAATATTGAAGTAATCTTTTAGTTTCGCATGCAGTTATCATAGTATCAGGCCTTTTTATCAGAACTCGATGTTTTTTCCCACGTTATCGCTTCGGTTGCTCATGTAACTCAGAAAAAGTGTAAATCACTGTAGAAAAACTAACATCAAATAAGAAATCCAATTTCCACACAATGTTACATTTTCCTACACTATACAATGCAATGTTACAAAATATTCGCTTGGTAATCTTATATGCATTTGCCATATTCAATTAATGTTTGTACAAGTAAAGCATTCAAAGTATTAGCTGGTCGTGGGTAAAATTGAAGGAATTTAATTATCCTCAGATTCGATAGAAAATTTGCTGGGAATTTTTAGATAATGTTTTCAGATAGTAAGTTTATTTGTTCAGTTGACCTGGAGAGTGATGGACAGGACACTTTAGGGAAATTTTGCTTTTGCAAAGTCTACACTTAAATCTACACTTTTTTTAATAAGCAACTTGACTTTCGTCCAGCCCTCAAAGTTGCTTAAATGTTAGACATTTCAGCCCTCAAAGTTGCTTGAACGTTGCTTAACAATTTTTGTACCTACTAACCACCCCTGACTTCGCGGGTCAAAATCGTCATCTGTTAGGCCTACAACATGATTTTTGGGAGACAGTAAGTTGAAAAACGTTAGCTAATGAACTTCAACATGCGAAACATAAGAACGAAGAACAATCTCCTAACACAAGAAAGACAATAAGCTTGGTTGTTTGACTTCTCAGTTGCTTGCAGCAATTCAATTGAGCCCTCAAGTTGCTTAATGTTAAGGTCAGTTAAGCCCTAGTTGCTTATTGAGCGGTTGCTTATTAAAAAAAAGTGTATTACATAGCCCAACTCAGTCGACTTTGCACTTTACCCTTGGACTGAAAGCATATAGCATATAGCAGGGTGCAGCCGCACACAGTGTTTATAACTACACACCAGGTACCTTTTTATACGCGTGGGTAGAGAGAGGCAAATTTGTGATGATAACTACAGTCAAGGTTGTTATCTTTGAATCACAGTCAGAGAGCTCGTGGCTGAAATCGACAACGTCTTAGTCTTGAATCCTGCATTCATCAGTCACTGATACACAAATGATGTTTGAACCCTACACTTCAAGATGCAGAACATTTGTTGTACAATTCTACCAAGTTTCATGACCTTTAGGCTTAAAACAAAGATTTTATAATGGGGGCCTCCTACCAACTATGTATATGATTCAAAAAGCCTAGCCTTCGTAGGGTTAAACTCTCGCTAAATGTAGACTGTCGAAGAACTGACGCGAGCTGATTTTGAGCTTGAAAAATTTTTAAGATACAGTAGGTCAATGGGCCAAGATAAGCGAAATCATTAAGAATTGGTAATAGCTATTCACCACGTAGGGAATCAAAACTTGGGCATCCAAATTCAATAACACAACTGCGACTCGTGTACTAGGTCAGGCGGCACTTCTCTAGGGGGCTGGCATTAGGGGCAATAGGTTTCGAAGGTATTTTCCAAATGGCTACCAAATGGCCTAACAGGCCTGGCTAAACTAGGAGACATGTTACGCGCGACATTGATGTCCCTCGGCGTCTCCCAGTTTGACCACCTCAGAAACTTAGTAGCGCGCGACAAAATTTGTAGCAAGAGACACGCAAATGTTTCTGGGAGACAACAGAAACATTTCTGGTCTCTGCGATTCGCAGGACATGTCTCACTCTGGGAGACACGCCGAATACAATGTTGCGCGCGACATACAGTAGCTTGAGTAAATACACCTGTGATATCTCTACCTAAACTCATTCATATCTCTATGGATTCATTACATAAGTCCCACTCTTTACAAAAAGCATCTGTAGCCTAAAGCAACAGCAGCAACAATTTACATGAAAAATTGAATTAGATGGCCTAATGAGGCCTAATGCTCAGAGTGGCAAAAACAAAACTTTTGTGGACACCAATCACAACGTAGTATTCTTATTCTTCGAATGTACTACAATTTGATTGGTTCATGGGAACTTCCGTTTTTAAATGTTAACTTATCATATAGCAACAAACCAATCAATACATAGCTAAATTCGATTGGCGAATTTGCGTGCATTCGCAAGCTGCCTTCGATTTCTGTCCACTGTAGTAGATGTTTATTAGGAAGCTAACGATTCGTAGTTGTGAGCGATCTATCTATATCAAATACAGATTGGCCTAAGGAACGAAAACTACGACTCTTTGAAAACGTCTAGTCTATCCATGGTATACCATTCAATATTCACCATTTTAGACACAGTTCGAATTGCCCGAGGCAGCAAGAAAAATTTCACACCCTGAGCTGGCAAACCAGCATCCCGTTATGCCATGATTTGGCCTTGTTCTTACTTTGCTGAATTTATTAACTATTAACAGCTTTGGTTTGGCAGATACTTTTGCTAGACATTCTCTGTCGCTAACGTATTACACCCTCGCACAAAATGATAAGACAAAAACAAGGCAGTTTCTTCACGATTGATAGAGGGTGTTTTGAAACAGGACCCTAGTGCCATGTTATTTGGTTCCTTTTGGGTTCTTCTATTACCTTATTGTGTCATGGATTTCAATTTCGTTTTAAGAATACTGTTTTATATGTTCTTTAACACCTCACTATCATGACTATGATTTTGTAATTAAGAACATGTTAGAGAATATTGAGCAAAATATTTGTTTTACTGTCATTCGTGAATGATAATGAACTTCAGACTATCGTTGACATGGTTGACAAGCCCAATCTGGTACCTAAGAACAAAAATGTTTCGAACGGACTAATTTGCGACAAATTTTGTCCCAAACTTGATCGTCCCGAACATGTCCCCTAAAGTGTCATCTGTCTGAAACATTTGTTCCAATAGTTGTTCATTGAAACACTATCTGTACTTGGGGGCGTCTGTAATGCGCGCCCCCTACCAAACAATCTATTGTTGATGATAGAACTTACCGACTTTCACTAACATTTGATACTCTACATGATGACAGTAATTTTGAAACAATAAAATAAGTCACGTGACCACACGATGCTCATATTTGGAAGGCAGTAACAAATAAATTCTTATTTCTACTTATAAATCTGCAGTTGGGTGGCCAATAAGAAAGATACATACACCAATCAACTCGTCTAATCAAGGGCTTTCATATGATTTATTATTTGTTTACTTTATTTCTTATTTGTTAATTATTATATGAATGACGTCATAAATCTTTATGACATTGAAGAAATCGCTAGATTGACGCTATCTTAAAATAACACAGCGCAAGTACTTTTCTTGTACCCCTTGGTCTGTCGATCACAACATATAGACATAAATTTAAAAAATTTGACACAAAAGTTAATAATACATTATATTAAACTTTATCACCTTCAAATAATAAATGGTCCATTTCAATTTTGAATTAATTTAGAAGTTATAAGCTGGGGCGTGTCATCAAAGCCTCCCATTAAACAAGTATCTTATACATGAAGCCGTAACTATTAGATTTTATTATTAAGTCTTGCATGACAGATACGTTAAAAGAGGCTTAGTCCGTTTTTTGATGTGATAGTAGTGGCCCTATTTAGAGAGCAGAGTAGCGTAGTGGTTAGAACTTGCGTCATTTTTTCTCAATATCTGTGGTTCAAATCCAGTCTAGAGAGCATAAATTTACAAGGCGTAAAAACCTCGCTTTCTGTGACACCACACCAAGATGTAAAATTGGTACCCTAGTGATGAAGGCCTAAAAAGCCCTCGTAGCGCTGACTATATGGCTGCACACGAGTTGATATATACTGCCCAGGGAGTAAAGCAAAAAATGGAAAAAGAAAAAAATGGCCTGAGCTGAGGAGGTAAATAGTTGTAAAGAGCTGCTGAATATGTCCAGTTATAGATAACGGTGCTATATTAAAGCCATGACCGTTTCACTTTTCTCTGGACACACGTAATAATTCGATTGAACCCTCTCTCTCAAATTAGTCCCCACCATCTCGGATAAGCCCCTGTACTAGAAGTTATAATTATCCCTAGGGCTTGCAAGCGAGACGAGGGACTTGGCTTGGACTTTCAGTCAAGTGGCACGCTTGAAAAGTTCTTGCACGGATCGGCTCGACGTCTGAATGAACTATGCTAGTGCCGACTAAGGTGCTGACTGTCGAGTCGAGTCAGCGGCAAGATTCGTCGTGTCAAGATTTAGCTCGAGCTGGCGGGGTGCCTCCTTATATGGTGACGTGCCTGCTTGTATGAAAGACATGTATGTAGTGATTATGATTATTATTATTTTTCATGTAAATACTTCCTGTAACATTGTATAATAGATTCTTGATATTGCTTAGCTCCAAGACGGTCATGTTTCTTCACACACTTGGCTTACCTATGATTCTACAATGTACACGAGAGTTAATACCTCTTCTGAATGCTCTCTTAAAATTGCGGAAGTTAACCTCAGGCAACCATTGAAATGAAATAATATCGCTTGTTTTTTGTCATTCAACTCGTGCCGCACTAGAGGTTTCTGGTACCGTGCGACTCTGGTCCGATGTCTTGACTAGGCCTTAAACAAATCTGTAGAAAGGGAATGAGACGTTAGAGAGGAAACGAGGAGTACATGCATTATTTTTATAAGGAAGTGCTTTATAAGGAAGGTAGTACTCGGATAGGCAAAAACTTAAGAAATTCCAGTACTGGATCAGAGACTATTAAGGAATCTGACTTTATTTAAAATGATGAAGTCTTGTGAAGCTGATCATTTACATGTATAAAACGAGCAAGCAACACTCTTTTGTTAATGGTTTAATTAGTATTCATTTCTATTCGTCTTCTGACACCTTCATGTCCCTTTATTCCCCTGTCCCTATGCTTATTTTTAAGAAACAAGTATAAAAGTTAAGGAATCGCTAAGGAATTCTCAGTACGCAAATTTGGCTGTCCGTTAAGGAGTTTTCAGTATTGGGCCTGAGCCGAACTTCCTTATAAAAAAATGTGTGTAGGCTGTAGCGCTAAAACTATCCACGTGTCTGATTACGGGCGTGGCTTCACGTCTATACGGTTACGCGTAGGCAGGCTTTCGTTGATTCGTTTACGGAAGAGAATTAATAGAATACTCTATATAACATTTATGAATTCATTTGCAAATGTAGACGTAAGTAAAACTCTCAACAGATCATTGATGTCTTCCTGAATACCATAACTACCAACTCTGAACCTACGCATGTACTATAGTTCAGTGACAAATCATCCGCCTTACATGGAGTTGTTTTTCCGTTCATAAATTTTTTGGTTAGCTTTTATGTTTGCGTTGACAATTTCAAATGAAATTAAGTCATGCAAAGGTCGAAGGCCTATAAACCGTGAAATATTAAGTTGTCCTTTTTACGTAAAACCTTTGCCTTTCTACGCAAATATATCGTCTTAAAATTTGTCTATAACTGTCTGAAAGAAAGCCTTGATTAATAAGTAAGTTTTTGGAATATCTATTCGATTACAATGTTATATGACAGAATTTCAAGCACGGGGGTGTCGAGGATTCGCTTTTTGAAAATGGTTCAGTAGTTGAAATAAGACAACTTTTTTCTTTGTCCCTTTGAAAGATGTCTACTATACTAAGGCATTAGCAAGTTACCAAAGAAGCGTTGCTCTTTTTTGCCGCGAGATACGGGGCTCGGGAAGCGATACAGCTATGATTTGCGCTCACACGTTACACGCGCACGTTTTGATTATTCAATCTACAGGGAACATTCTAAGATGATAATTTTGCCTTGAAGCAAATGTTTGGGTAAGCAACTTTATTTTCACTGTTTTATAGGGACTCGATCTTTTTATGACTTCATTTGAGAATGTATAGTGGCTGGAATGAAAAATCATTTCTAGATTTTGAAAGGTATCTACTAAGTTATCGCCAACTCGCCAAACAACGGTTGCTTTTTTACCGCGATGCGTCATGCGACTTTGGGCAGCGATACAACTGATTTGAGCTTGCACCGTAGATTCGCCAATTAGCATCGGCATAGGGGAAGATAAAACCAAAAAGGATTCGAAGGCTATTCTTTGTTAGATTGGGATGAATGTCGGCTGCATATGCAATTTTCGGCTGTTTTGGGACCAACTGGATTTGACGTTGATTGTGGGTTACCCACAGTGGCTATAAGAAGTGGATTACCTTTCGATTGGGAATTTTCGGCCAAATGTAAGTTTGATGAAAGTAAAAGGCTGTTTAGCTAATATACAGGACGAGCATCGTAAGAGGTGAACACATGCTTCGAATAGAACACAATGCAAAAGTAATAATGCTTAGGCCACAAAATATCAACATGGTCAGGGCCATGGAGACTGGCGCTAGTCTGTAATAGCAGTAGAGGCTGCAGTCGAGAATACCCTGGATATTCTTTAACATATCACTGATATCACTCCTTTCTGTAGATCCCATCCCCCAAACCCCCTTAACGGCAAAAGAGACCAGAGACTAGAGCTGGATTTGACGTTTGCTAGTTTATAATCAAAAGGTACCACAAGCGTACAATAGAAGTTTCTTTGTAAAATATAATCTTATTCCCTGGAATATTAAATAGAGGATTCTTAAATTAATACAGAAGTAGTGTTATAGACTGAGGTTACATTATTTGCGCAGAAGAAGAGATCTTTTTGGTGGTTAAGTTCATTTTATAATTGGCTTTCTACTAGATAAAATTTGCTCTTCAAATTTGTTTTTCTGCATGAATCGATGTTTCCCCACAAGAGTCTTTGTTTGAGCTTCATTCATTCCCAGCCTACTATTCCCAGCCTACCTTTGTAAAAAGCTGGATTAAGAGAAAGACTGAAAATCTTGAAACGCATTTTTTAAAGCCTGAGCTATATGAATAACCGAATACTAAAAACACTGTGTACTGTTGTAGCTACTTTGAAACTGCAGGGCATCCATCAGTCTGTAAACTACGTGTGCCAAATGTTTTCAGTTACAAAACCGTTCAACTTGAGTCGCAGCTGTAGCTTTTGAACTGATTCGCTAGCGCTCAGGCTTCCGTTCTGTAGCTCTGAAGGCTTTGGATATTACCTGCACCATGGTGAAACTTGAGTCATATCAGGTGCCTTCTGATTGTATATTAGACATACGAACAAAATGTTTGGTGGTGCACGACCCTCCAGGGGTGAGATAGGGTTAAATTGAGGACACAATCCGGCTTCACGTTCTTATAAAATCGTTCCTATTTTTTTTCAAGAGAGTGAAACCTGCCAAATCAGGTGTGCACATCCTGGAGGATCAGGGGGCTAGCCCTCTAGTTTTTTTGTTGGTTTATCCTCTGGGGGTTTGTTCATCTGAACTAAACACGTAATTTTTCTTTGTTTGTTTGGTATTATATAGTTGTCTTTGATTCTTGAAAAATGTTGGGTGGGCATGCCCCCAGATCCCATGATATCCCCAGATTCCCTTCAAGGCATCGTGTAACATGTATTCATTCTTTACAAAGAAGAGCCTCCCTTGTTATTTCCAGATATACATCACTGCACCAAACCTTATATAGCTTCAGCGTTTAAACATTGCTGTTCTTAGTGCAACCAAGTAAGAGGATTTTTACGAAGCTGAAATATTGTGTAAGTTAAGCTTGATTAAAAGCTGTAAATCCATTACGAAGATTAAAAGAGGAAGGATGAGCTTGTTTTGTAGAATTGTAATCCCAAATCAATTATTACACACCCATTTATAGTACAACTTCTTCAATTTTCTATTCATTGCAAATCCAATAACGAAAATGTTAAAAAATAAATGAAGTCGTATGCAGAGGTCTATCGTGGTCACATCACTTTTCAATACTGTAATATCGAGAGTATATTGTTGCTTATTCAGTTGCTTTAGAGCTCATTAATTTGACCCTCGACAAGGATTTATTGACTTGAGAGGCTCTGAACAGATTAAAGTCCTGTCCTTCTGGTTAACCTTGACCAGTGGCCATACCTTAAACATTAGGGACCTTTAGATCGAGTACGAAGACGAGGACGAGGACGAAGTTTCATACTGCGCATCCTTGTGCGCATGTTATCTGGGAATCTTCCAAAAAACTTTGTTGCCGTGACATTGTTGGCAACAAAGTTTTGAAAAAACTTCGTACTGCGACAACGAGAGAATCTCGACAATCTCGTTTTGCAATCTAAACAAAAGAAAACAGCGAGCACGACGACGAGCTGCCTTGGTGCCTTGTGTTTCTGATACTCGCCTTCGTACTTGTCTTCGTTCTCGATCTAAAGGTCCCTATTAATTGTGCAACGACAATTATTGTGATCATCATTAGTATTATGAATGGTATTGGAAATGAAGATGATGATGATGATGATGATGATGATGATGATGATGATGATGATGATGATGCTGATGATGATGTGATGATGATGATGATGATGATGATGATGATGATGATGATGATGATGATAATGATGATGATGATTATGATGATGATTATGATGATGATGACGATGATGATGATGGTGATGGCAGTTATGATGATGGGTGAAGATGATGATGATGACAATGTTGATGAAGACGATAATGATAATTATGATTTAAATGATAATAATAATGGTAATAATGTTTATGATGGTGATTTTGATGATTGTGAGCGATGAGGATAATGATGGCGATGATAATGATTATTCTAATAGTGACGATGATGATTAAGATGATGATTATGATGTTGATGATGATGATAATGATGATTATGATGATTATGATGATGTTTTGATGATTATGATTATGAGTGATGATGATGATTTAGTGATCATGCAAATGATGGAAGTAATTTCTTGCCATTTTTTTTATTGATTTAATGATAATTAGTATCATGATGAAGATTCTTCAAAAAATTTTATAAAGACAGTCAAGATAAAAACCATTGGCATTTGGAGAAAATCTCCTGGTGTTCCACTTCGAAGAGACACTTGGACAAGAGCATTCCTTATTTCTCCGAACATCCATCACCTCGATTATATGAATTTCTTGCAGATTTAATGTCAAAATTTGATACAAATGATCTGGCTATATCTCTTTAGTACTAAGTAATCGCAAATTCCAATCCTCACAAGAATCATGTCTAATCTCCGACGTAAATAATTATCTGGTATTACTGAATTTATCCACCCAGGGATTCAAAATAAGATTTATAGCAAAATATCAAATGGATCATACTAAAGAATTCTTAAACATTGCGACTGATGGAACATCCATTCACGTGGCAATACGAAGGAGTGACGATCCACGTTGGAATCTGGACTTGCCTAAGTTGTCTTTGATAAAATGATTAGACTTCATTTTATCAAGGACGTCTTCGGCAAGTCCACGTGGATGTGGAATGTCAATGATTATGATTATACTTTGATTATTGATTTTCACGAATGATAAAGATGGTCAGGGTCATGATAGTGATAATCATGTTGATGGTTGTTGGACATCATAAGTTAACATTATTATACTTTTCACCAAATAACTTAGTTAATTTTTTTATAAGAGCCAGTGAAACTTGACTCAGGTTGGCTTGGATATTCAGTGAATGCTGCAGATGCTGGGAGTAGTGCTAGTTTTCTTTAAGATGCAACATGCTTGTTCATTTGTTTTTCGCTGAGTTTTCTACATTCGGTCTAATAAACTTTCTTTCATATTCAGCCAATATAAGTAAGGGCTATGCAGAGACCAGCCTCAGCTGGATCTTAGTTTTTCTTTACTTTTTTTTATTAGTTAGTTAGTTAGTTACTGAGTTAGTTAGATAGTTAGTTAGTAAAATAGTTAATTAGTTAATTAGCCAGTTAGTTAGTTAGTTAATAAGTTATGAAGTTAGCTAATTAGTTAGTTAGTTAGTTCCTGAGTTAGCTAGATGGTTATTTAATTAGTAAGATAGTTAGTTAGTTAATTAGCTAGTTGGTTAGTTAGTTAGTTAGTTAGTTAGTTAGTTAGTAAGATAGTTAGTTAGTTACAGTAGTTAGTTTGTTAGTAAATGAGTTAATTTGTTTGCTAGTTGGTTAGTTAGTTGGTCAGTTAGTTGGTTAGTTAGTTAGTTAGTTAGCTAGTAAGTTAGTTAGTTAGTTAGTTAGTTAGTTAGTTAGTTAGTTAGTTAGTTAGTTAGTTAGTTAGTTAGTTAGTTAGTTAGTTAGTTAGTTGGTTACTGGGTCGAAGCCCTGAATACCTGGACGAAATGTTAGTATCAAATAGAAAGTTATTGTCTTTTTTCACTGGTTTTCGTGGTTTTCGGGGTGTGGTTTTTCAATCAAAGTATCTTTCGCTCATCCAAAATGTCATTGCGTTTACTTCATCAGACTCGACACTTAAAAACACTTAACCAGATAGTTCAATCCACCAACTGATGTTTGCTTCTTGAAATATAAGATAATCGACATGTTGATGAAAAGGTCGCATGCAGCCCTTCAGGGGCCTTCAATGTGAATGGACCATAGAAATTTTCATGTCAAATTTGCTTTCATCGATGTTCTTTAGTTCTTGGATCTGAATACTTCTAATGTTCTTGGTTAAAATCTGCAAATTCCTTTAATGATAATGGCCTTTATATCTATCATAAGAACTGATGTTTACAGAGTAGACAACAATAATTCTATTCCATTTGATGGGTATCCTCTGTGTATCTGACATTAATTCATGTCATAGTCATTCAAGCCTTCAAGGCTTACAGTTTACTGGAATAATTTCCATTCAGCAATCAAATCAAAATTGCAAATGAAAGATTTTCGTTCGAAAAGTTTAAAAATCAGATTTCATGAGCTCTTAATACGACATCCCTAAAACATCAACCCTCCCACATGGAAAAGAAAACAGATCTTAATGACAGATGTTATTATTTTTGAGAATTCTCAAGAATTTAACCTTGAAGTTCCCCAAAGCAATCCCACCCACCACGCGTAAAAAGCATTCCTTAAAGAGGTACTTCGAGTAATGACTCTTCTTGTAGTTGTTTGTCTTCTTCTGTGCTATCGCGAAGCACTTTTCCCGAACCTTGTCGGAACACCTTTTAAGGGGCGTGTAACAAACCTAATAGACCCAGACCTCCTAGTTTGCCTGTTTAGCACTTTCCATGTATTCAAAGATTTTGTTGCTCTAGATAACTGTAGCATGGGCGATCTCCTATAACAACACGCTCTGCGTTTTCGCCCCCTACCCTACATCAGTAGCGATACTAGAGACAAAACAACGTAAAGAAGAAATTCGGTTGGAAGTCGGTTTTTGTGACCGCCTGTCAATGCTTGAAAAGAGAAGGACTAGAGGGTATTTCTTTAGCAAGGAAATTGGAAGCAGTAAAAATTTGGGGTGAATGAAAAGGGTGCTGTCGCCAAACCTTCTGCGAATCGCCGCTTGAAAAGTTAAGTACAGAAGCACCTCATAACAGCTGGGAAAGGCTCTTCTTGTATTAATTGGGGACTTTGAAGTTTGAGGAAATGGTGCTAATGTTGATTAGTAAAGAAGGTGGCATTTTGTCCATAAAAGAGCATTTTTCATTGACTTCTGGAAAAGTGGAGCAGTAGGGCTATGGCCTTTTGGTTACTACATTCGACTATGCTTTTATGTTTTTGTTATCTCCGTTTATATTCGTGATATTTGCAGATTCGTGATATCTAGTTCAGAGAACTGGGCGCTAGAGTTATTCAATGTGCAGGTTTCGAGCCATTCTCTACTATGTATTTTCGTTATTTGAGTCTTGCTTTCTTTCATGTAACTTTTGATGTTTTTTTAATATTTTGCATCTATTTGTAAAGCATTGATATTTTCCAGTTTCTTTAACATCCATCTGTTTATTAACGATGTTGTCAGCTAAATTTTGGTACATAGCTTTTTCATATTTCTTTGATCGTCAAGTTCAGTTCTCCTGTAATGTAATTGACATAATAAACCATTAATCTTGTTAGCATATAAACTATAGATAGAAAAGAAGTAAAAATTACTTTTTTGGAAGCTGTCTTATGTGGTTTTTGCTGGAATAATCATTAACAGTGCTTTATTCTAACAACTGTGCATTAATCTTAGCTTTCTGCTCAATTCGGGTTTTTGCATACTCGTTTGTGCTAAACCTGTCCACCCTTATTTCCTTGATGTTAATCTTCATGTTCTGTGGTTTCTCTCTTTCATAGTTACAGACTTATGTATCAGTTTTGTCCTTAATTTTTCAATGTTTCCTGATTTCCTATTCTCAGTATCTCGCCCTGTTGAATAACGTTTACTCGCTCTATTGTCTTAATGCGTTAGCTCTATACACGCTTGTTCATAGATCTCATACAATAAGCAACTAAAGAAAAGTAATATTGTTTCATAAGCTCTTTCAGAACTGTTAATTTTGTATTATTTATGTGGATAAGTCATGGGATAAGTGCTAGACATTACCTGAGTCCCTTCCCTTTCATCGCAAACATCAGCAACAATCTTACTTCGCCATTATGCCAATGTCTACTAGTCAAGCAACAACAACTACAAACAAACAGCTGTTTGCTCAGAGAGGTTTGAGCCGTTTTGAGGTTGATGGTTGAGGTGGCAGCGATAATCAGGACTCATGTAATACGTCTATATAAGTTCATAAAATATGGCCAAGAAACCACCGTTAGCAACTATAAGAATCTTGGATCTTCTTAAAAACTCTATTTCAACATATGACGTAAATGCGTTCCTGGTTTCAAAGTAAATTGCCATATAGCGGCTATGCACTATAAACACTATAAACGGCTATAAACTTTTTGCATACAAGCTCCACCAAAGTACACAAAAAATACCACCACAGCAAGCATAATAGCCCACCACAGTAGTGCTTATCCACTAGACTACGCAAAAATACCACAAAGTGCGCAAGAAATGAAAACAAGTCCACAAAGTAGTGGGCATAGATCGCTTGCGTGGTTTTTATGTTCAATCTTGGACATAAATTACTTGATTCTGATAGACTAGACCTCTCCAGTCTCCCCTTCACCCAACATCAATATTCTTATTGACTTGGAATTTGGTGGGAGCAGAGGCATTATCGCTGAAATCGTATACAATGGAGAAACATTTTAACTGGTGGGGAGGGGGATGGAATGCTAACATCGATCACAAACAGCCCGGATATATTTTGTCCAAGATTGTAGGTATTTCAATTGATATTGTGTACACTCTGTACTACAGTAATTAATTGCCTATCTTGTGTTTGATAATTGTGCAATAAATTAGATGAAATGAAATTAGTTGTAATTAAAAATAGAAAACATTGATCAATCCCAAAGACGCTGCAATTAGTTCTAAAGATAGATAATTTAGATATTAATTTATCAATTTTTATCGCGAAATGATTCAAAAGTATTTCCTGAAATTGTTCGCCCCTGCAGGAAATGCTCGCACGACACTGTAGATTTTCCCTTCAGAATGCGCGTATATAAATAGCAATACAAAGGCAAGTTAGGGACACTGTTTTAGGAAATTGCAAGATAAAACAAAATGAACAAAAGTTCTAACAAAATAAAAGAGAAAAACAGACTCCATTCTGAGAAAAAAAACAACTGAAAGAATCTTGTACGCCTTTTTTACCAAAATGCTTAGCCTCGTTTTCAGCCTGGTTATTTCATTGTCTTTCTCTCTTTGGACTAAAATTTTCACCATTTTATCATTCCCCTTACATACCCCTTTCACTCCCTACTCTTAGCCCTACATCTTGTCATCCCCCTTATTTAATACTTGCGAGTGAGGGCAGAATATCAATGGTTGGCATGGAACTTGCACTGTTAAACGAAGAACGATTCTGATTAAGGTGATATAGATGACTTTATTGAAAGACTTCTCAAAAGACTAAAAACACAATAATTATAATTGTCTAATTGATACCCTCTTTGCCAGGAACTGCCCGAAATTTTTCTTGGACTCTGCAAATGGTCTATGCTCTAATAAGACTGTGTTACATTACGCTAACATTACCAACATGCTTTTTATGAATGTTTGTAAGCAATTAATTATTTAGTTGATAAGCATTTGCAGTGGTTCTTTGGGCAGCCCCTCCACCACTCTCATGCTTTGAGGTCTCTGTATGCGTCTCAGGACAAGAACCACTCTCATGCTTTGAGGTCTCTGTATGCGTCTCAGGACAAGAACTTCACTCCGGCATACTGTAACTTCATGTAACTTCATAACTTGAGCAGTTTTTGAGATTTCAGACAAATTTGATTCACTTGTGAAAAAGTCTTTCTTACAAAAATCTGTATAACCGTAAGAAGCTGCGTTTCCCCTTATACTGTATATGAATAGTATCTAAATACATATTACATAAAAAAGGAATGAATTCTTAAGTTTAATTTCTCTGTGGATTTTCATTAAGATTATCGTTTCGGAAATCTTGCCAATTTCCTCAGTTCTTCTTGCAAGATATATTTGCCAAAATTTTTATTTGTTAAGTAATGTAACTTGATTAAATTGAGGTTAAGTTTTGTTGGGTTATCGTCGAAGAATGAACCAATCAGAATCGAGAAGCAATGTCGGTACTTATGTGATGCGAGATTTTGGACTGTACCCCCTGGTGATGAAAATTCCAGCCTGTTCCAGCTGCAACTTGCGTGTCTGAAAATATAAGTAAGCATGTAAACTGTTTATGGTCTTATTAAGCTGCTATGGTCGTGTAAAATGCCCAATTCTTGTTTCGATTGATTGCAACATCAGATAAAGATTTTCGTGTCGCGGGGCTCTCTTGAAAATTTCTTTATCTCGCTGTCGTAAATTTATTTTTCTGTTTTTCTCAAAAATCCATTGTGCCTGGCTAAAAATATTTTCTTTTGAATTTTGTGCACAAAAGAACAAGCTAAAAAAGCCCCAGTCCTTATTTGGAATGATTAGACTATTATCGAGAAGAATCTGTCGATGAGGTCCGAGGAGGTCCTTTTTAAGGCCAGGTTCCTTATTTGGTATGCAAGTCCAGTAGTTAAGGGGCTATCTTTATCTATTAATTAACCTGGTAGGTTTTGCCCTCTCCCCCTGTACGCAACACGCGTAAGAATTCAGTTCCCTCCTTCGTCGTCCCTTTCTTGACTACTACTTGGCGCATCGTGCGAATGCTAACCCCTTGGGCGAAAATGAAAAAGATTTCAATTTCAATTTCTGTTTCCAAATTGCAAAAATCAACCAATCAAAAGCTTCGAAACCCCTCTTAAGCAGATTTGATGCGTAAAGGCTATGCACCCCCTGGCTAATAAATTCCAACTTCACTCAACAGCAGACTATAGTGGTTGCAGTGGTGTTGATTGAAACGTGTTGATATGACCTCCCAGCGGAAACTGTCTGTGGGCATAGGATCTCGGGTCACAGTAGGCAACCAGTCTGCTGAATAAACTCTTTCTAAACTGAAAGAAATCATAGAGCCGCTGGGGATCGCACTTGCTCTTCAAAAGGCAAAATAATCTGGCATTCATAACAACGGAAAAGCTAGCCCAGTCGTTGAGGAGAAGTCAACCCCAGACAGGACTGTGGCATTTTTATGTTACATCAGTTCATAACGGTTGGAATTCTTTGAATTATTCATGGTATTGTTGCCATTCAGCTAGCTATATAAATGCTGTAGTAGTCGTGCTTATCACAAACATTGACAGACTTGTCTAGTGTGATTCTGGTACGAAATTTACAGCAAAATGTCTTCAATTTTCAAGCAAGAGGTTCTGTGTGCGGCAATTTTCTTTTTGTTTATGCTGGTTTATTCGACTCACGGAGATAAAATATTCAAAGACGCAGCTCAAGGTAGGCATGTTACAATAATCAATTTTTTATTAATCCGAAATTTTGTTGAATATTCATAAGAAAAGTATCTTTTTCTCATTGATTTTGATTAATTCATTTGACCGACCAATACCACCTTGATAAAACTTTTGAATTTGCTAAACTCGGCTACCTCTAAAATTTTTTCGAACTTGCATATTTTCTGTTCAAACGAATGCTTTATTTATTTCGTTGAGCATTTTTTGCGTATTTACTCTAATATTTGTGGTCTATGTATGCATTTTATCGTGTCTGCAAACTTCTCACACACCTATCATTTGAGGTGATAGTTTGTTTAGAAAAACAGAAATCACAGATGTGAAATTTTGATTTTCGTTTTTTTGCCCTCTTGTAGGGAGCCCACGATGAACTGCGATTCTTTGTCGACATTTTATAAATTATCTGAAGATTTATTTTTATTATAAAGATTGGTTTATTTAACCCTAAAAATCGTTTTATTTCAGAAAAACTTGTCAAATCGCTCGACGATTTCGCTGTAGCATATCCGCTGTTAACAAAATTTGGATACCCAAAATACAAGACAATACCTTGGGGAAAATCCAGCCTACTTCCTGAAAAATTCTACGTGAAACTTAGTTTTTTTGGTGTTAGATATACACTATTACTCAAAAGAAATAAACGACTTGTTAATCCGAACTTTAACTCTGAAGAATTTCTAAATGATAAAGCTCCGAGAAATCACGGATCGAATTTGGACAAGAATTGTTACTATTCAGGAATTGTGTTGAAACAAAGGAACTCCCTGGTTGCTGTGAGCACATGTCATGGCCTGGTATGTAGATTTATTCACTGAGATTTGTCTAACGTAAAATAAATGGTTTTTTCTTCAGATCTTTATTTGATTAACGATCCTTTCCATCTAAGAGTCGATTTAAGGCTCTCAAGGCGAGGGGGTTGATACATCTTAAATACATCTATTCGGCAGATAAAGAGACCAAAAGTGTCCCGGTCTGTGGCCCTTGATAAAGACCCCATAAAGACCCCATAAAGACCCCAAAGGAAGAGCTATCTGGATCGGGCTATCCGCATCCAAGATAGGTTTCCTATATCTAGTCTCCAACTTTGTTTTGAATTGGAACAGGATCTCGATCTCTTATCTCATACCGAAGGCCTAAGGGTATTTCGCCTGTTGTTTTGGTGGGATTCGGAATACTGTATCAATTTTCCCAGAATCGAACGGGATAAACAACCAATTTGTTTTTATTGGGAACTCTTATCGATCCCATCAAAAAATATTGATAAAGATATTACCGAATTCGTTTGATCGCGATTCGGTATTTTCCAGTCTTATGTTTATTTTTGCACAGTCTGTCTGATTGATTAAATGAATTTCCTGTCTTGATTGATATAAAAGAAAATTCGATCTTTCACCACTTTTTTCTCCTTCCGTTAAAAACAATAATATTTTTTCTCATTGCTCACGGGCGATCTACAACCAAAATTGTTTTGAAAAACAAAAGGATAAAAATGGATCGAATTTTAAAACAAAATACCCTCTGATTTATTGACAAATCTAGAAATCGATACACAGTTAGTATCAATTAGTTGCGAAGTACGAAAAGAGGTGTTTTGCTCAATAAAAAGATTGTTGAGGTGTTTCGATCACGGAATGCAACATGAACGGTAGCAGCATCTGCGGTAGATGTTTTGAAACATAAAACCCCTGTTTTTGAAACATTCAAGAACAAATTTATCTTGCCAGAACGAAGTCGTTTTTGAAACCTTTACAATGTAGCTCTCATGGAGCAGTAGAAGGTTTTCAAGGATGCGTAAAAACAGTACAAGGGTTTCTGAGCTCCATTTTCAGCGTGGGGTTCATTCCATGCATTCCTTACTTGTTCCCTGCAACCATGTCGGTACTTTATGAAAATCTCATAAAACTCCAAGAAAAGGAAAGATTGAAGTTGCGTCGAAACCTGGAACCCGATTTCCTTGTATTCTAAAGCAATCAGTTCTTGTTTGATAATTGATTTTCCCCGTACTGTAGCCTATACTGTAGTAGTTTTTGAACTAATTTTGGTTGTCCTTTCATTTACAGAAAGGGCTGATAACAACTCGCAGGGGCACGTTTTTCATAGAACCAATGAGAAACCTATCAACATATGCATACCCACATTTGGTGTACCAACCGAAATCAGACAACAAAAAACATACGAAATCAGACAAAGATAAAAGCAAGTCATCTTGTGTTGTTCAGCAAGGTAAGCTAATGAATTTATGGGAGAAGTTTGAATTAATTTACTGGAGACAAATTTGGCAAAATTACGTTAAATCTCGACAGTACAGGAATCCCATATCTAATCATGAATCCCACGATGAATCAAAGCTAATTTTCTGCTTTTCTAGACATAACGGTCTATTTATCAAAGTTGAGGTTTTAGCCTTGGTTAGCCGTGTTGTTTCGATGATAAAATTGCAACTTCAATGAAGATTCATTGTTTATAAAACAACGATTCCGTTACGTACATTATATCTTTTATATCTAACTCTATTTCTTCAGAAAACTGATTATTTATATCGATATTATTATCAATAGTTTGGGACGTTAGAAGGGAACCGCTCTACGGTGCGGTTAGGCCAATTGTCTTTTGCGGTTTCTACCTCGCGATTGTGCGGATCCCTCCAATATGGCGGGCCTTTTCTAAACTTTTCCCTTTGTCGTTGCCAGACGAGAGAAATTCATTAAAGCTTAAATTTGATATATTTTCTCTTGAACCAAAGCAAATAAAGCAAATTCATTTATTTGCCATACAGCTCGTTAACGAATAGATTCGAAAAATTTTAGTTTGTCTGTGGAAATTCGCCGCAGTTCGGTGGAAGTGAAGTCAAGTTCTGTCGCACAAGAAACTTTAACCTATCCCCGGTCTTTTTTAACAAACAATCTTAATTGCCACCCTTTTATCTTTTGAAAGCAGCAAAAATGGCAGCAACTATAAATATGATCTTTATTGGTACATAAGCTCGAATGGGTTTCGATAGAACGACGTCTTACGCCACCTTAACGTATACACAACACTGTTTACTAAGGTTTATGCAATGCACTTTCTTGCAAAAATTGTGAAAAGAATACTGATTTTGTAAAACGAATACGCATTGCGGTATTCATTTGTCATTTAGGGTTTTACGTAAGGGCAGCGAAAGATCCGTTATCGTGTTTCTTAGATTTCTCCTATTTAGAGTTGAATTTTTGACAAACAAATTGGAGAGGTATTCAGGTGCAAGACCATTAAGCGACTTGTACATGATTGTTGCAGTTTCACTACTAATAATATCAGTAACAGGAAGCAATTTTAATTTGCGAATTATCGGCATTGCTGGAGCATCGTAATTACTTTTAGTTATGATTCTAGCGGCTGGGAGTCTACAAAACGAAAACCGAAGAACGAAGAACAACAAAACGAAGACCGAAGACCGAAGACCGAAGACCGAAGACCGAAGACAATATCCAAATAGAATAGAATGAAATACGCTTTTACGAAACATAATCAACGATCAAGACAACAAGCAAATGAAATAGATTAAACCGCGATGATGACTAAAGTCGATGTCTTCGTTTTAAAGAAAAATGGCCAAAATCTGTAAAACGAAGACATCACTATAAAACCAAAAATAAACCAATCCCTGGTCTAAATCATGAATACTTGCATTTATAACGCCCAGAGCACCCTATAAACCAAATATCACAACTAACCAAGCCCGTGGGGATGAGTTAAGTCAATGTCTTCGTTTTAAAGAAAAATGGCTAAAATCTGTAAAACGAAGACATCCCTATAAAACCAAAAATAAAACAATCCCTGGTCTAGATCATGAATGCTTGCATTTATAACGTCAGATATAAACCAAATATCACAACTAACCAAGCCTGATGTCTATCGTTAACTCATCCCCACGGGCTTGGTTAGTTGTGATATTTGGTTTATAGGGTGCTCTGGACGTTATAAATGCAAGTATTCATGATCTAGACCAAAGATTGCGGTTATTTTGGTTTTATAGAGATGTCTTCGTTTTACAGATTTTGGCCATTTTTCTTTAAAACGAAGACATTGACTTAACTCATCCCCACGAGCTTGGTTAGTTGTGATATTTCGTTTATAGGGTGCTCTGGACGTTATGAATGCAAATATTCATGATCTAGACCAGGGATTGGTTTATTTTTGGTTTTATAGTGATGTCTTCGTTTTACAGATTTTGTCCATTTATCTTTAAAACGAAGAC
This sequence comes from Chrysaora quinquecirrha, assembly GCA_014526335.1. Lineage (NCBI taxonomy): Eukaryota > Metazoa > Cnidaria > Scyphozoa > Semaeostomeae > Pelagiidae > Chrysaora > Chrysaora quinquecirrha. Next base: position 1,067,599 of record JACTAT010000056.1, on the reverse strand, counting down.
ATTGACTTAACTCATCCCCACGAGCTTGGTTAGTTGTGATATTTGGTTTATAGGGTGCTCTGGACGTTATAAATGCAAGTATTCATGATCTAGACCAGGGATTGGTTTATTTTTGGTTTTATAGTGATGTCTTCGTTTTACAGATTTTGTCCATTTTTCTTTAAAACGAAGACATTGACTTAACTCATCCCCACGAGCTTGGTTAGTTGTGATACTTGGTTTATAGGGTGCTCTGGACGTTATGAATGCAAGTATTCATGATCTAGACCAAAGATTGCGGTTATTTTGGTTTTATAGAGATGTCTTCGTTTTACAGATTTTAGCCATTTTTCTTTAAAACGAAGACATTGACTTAACTCATCCCCACGGGCTTGGTTAGTTGTGATATTTGGTTTATAGGGTCCTCTGGACGTTATAAATGCAAGCATTCATGATCTAGACCAGGGATTGTTTTATTTTTGGTTTTATAGTGATGTCTTCGTTTTACAGATTTTGGCCATTTTTCTTTAAAACGAAGACATTGACTTTAGTCGTGCCCACGAGCTTAGTTAGTTGTGATATTTGGTTTATAGGGTGCTCTGGACGTTATGAATGCAAGTATTCATGATCTAGACCAAAGATTGCGGTTTTTTTGGTTTTATAGGGATGTCTTCGTTTTACAGATTTTAGCCATTTTTCTTTAAAACGAAGACATTGACTTAACTCATCCCCACGGGCTTGGTTAGTTGTGATATTTGGTTTATAGGGTGCTCTGGACGTTATAAATGCAAGTATTCATGATTTAGACCAGGGATTGGTTTATTTTTGGTTTTATAGTGATGTCTTCGTTTTACAGATTTTGGCCATTTTTCTTTAAAACGAAGACATCGACTTTAGTCATCATCGCGGTTTAATCTATTTCATTTGCTTGTTGTCTTGATCGTTGATTATGTTTCGTAAAAGCGTATTTCATTGTATTCTATTTGGATATTGTCTTCGGTCTTCGGTCTTCGGTCTTCGGTAGCGGCTCGATTCTGTAACTTTTGTAAGGCTTGTAATTGCGTTACTCCACAGTTTCCCCACACTGAACAACAGAACCGAAAGTGAGGCTCGACAATCCCCCTATACAGTTTGATTAAAGTATTTTCAGGTAGATATTTCCTTGTATATTTCAAAAAACCAATGGCACGTGAAATTTTCGTACGGAGACTGTTGATATGTTCTTTCCAAGTTAGGTTTCGATCGACTATCAAACCAAGATACCTTGTTTGCTCTACATTTTCAACTGGAGAATCCCCGATAAAAAACTGTGGCTGATCATCTCTATTATCTGCAATTATCTTAATTTTTGGTTGGGAACCAACAACGAGAGCCTGAGTTTTGAGGACATTCAAAGAAAGTTTATTACCTTGCAGCCATTGCTTCAGAAGATTCAGTTCATTATTTAGAGTTTGATTTATGTCTGTAAGAATTGCAGAGGAGTAAGAGATGCTAGTATCGTCAGCGTACATGGTCACTTTACTCTCTTTCAGAGAGAGTGGAAGGTCATTGATATAGATAAGAAACAAAAGAGGACCAAGACAGGAACCCTGGGGAACACCACACCGAACATCTTCAGTTTTAGAACAGACACCATTAACTCTGCATAGCTGCTTTCTATTAGTTAGGTAGGACGTAAACCATGAAAGTTCTAAATTTTCGACACCGTATAACTTCAACTTTGCAAGTAGAATGTCATGATCTACAGTATCAAACGCCTTCTTAAGATCAATAAATATGTTTGCAGTGAATCTTCCGTTATCCATGTTTACATACCAGTCATCAGTGCTGGTTAGAAGACAGGTCACTACAGAATGAAGTGCTCGAAAGCCAGATTGATTAGAGAACAGATGTTTGTTTTTATCCAAGTAATCGTAAAGTTGATTGTAGATGAGTTTTTCAAAGACCCTAGCTAGAACAGGGAGAACTGATATAGGCCGGTAGTTAGATCGATCATCAGGTTTGCCACTTTTAAAATCGGGGCTACTCTGGCAATTTTCCAGCTATCTGGGAAGCAACCAGTGGCAATGGAAAGATTGAAGATGTCACAGAGAGATTTTGAAATAACAGGAAGCGCAATTTTTAAAAAACAGCTGGCAATACCATCAGTACCACAACCCTTTGACGTTTTGAGTTTTCCAAGAACTTTGCTTAAATGGTTGGGTTCAATAACGTGAAATCGAAACTTAGTTTTTTGTGTATTGACCTTGTACTCGTTCTCTAATAGAGGGTTTTTAGCTTGGGGAATTCCTTCACTTAATGTCTCTCCTATTGTACAGAAAAAGTTATTCATAGCTTCAGCAATTTCAGCGTTATTTGATATATGCTTTCCATCGACATCTATAGATGAAATATTAGTCGTTTTAGTCTTCTTATTCAATACGTTGTTAATGATTTTCCAAGTGTTTCTGAGGTCGCCTTCGCAGGAAGCAATTTTTTGAGTGAAAAACTTACGTTTTAGTTCGACATTTAGTTTATTAACTTGATTGCGTATGTGTCTGTAGGACTGCATCAAAATTTCGGATTTAGAGCGAATTGCTCGTTTCTTTAGCTTATCTCTTGCTTTGCACATAAGTTTGAAGTCATTCGTCAACCAAGGAGAGAACTTATCAGAGACACGTCTGTTACGAGTAGGGGCATGTTTTTCAAGAATGAGAGAAAATATGTTAGTGAAGTTGTTTACTACAAAATTAATATCGTTTGTTTGTTGCGAGATACCTTTCCAATCGACCTCTAAAAGATCTTTAACAAAGTTTACGTGATCAAAGTTCTTCATTTGTCTACTAGAGATATTTTTGTGCTGTTTCTTGGAGGCACCACGAAATTTTCTAACACAGTAGATCAAATAGTGATCACTGAGGCATGATTTATATATTCCAGACGTTACTATGTTTGACTTGTTTGTCGTAGCAATATGATCTATTAAAGTAGAGGTTGTCAAAGTTTCGCGAGAAGGACTCTCAATCAGCTGATGGAAGCCGAAAAGATTATAAATTTCAAGTAGGCGGAGAGAGTGAGCTGAAAGGTCATAAGAGTTCTCTTCACCCCCTTTGGAATATCTAGGTAGGAAATCACAGTTAGTATCTCCCAGCAAAATAATTTCTTTGTCCTCCCTATCAAGGAATTGTAAGCACTTTTCAAGCTGATCAAAAGTATCAACAGTTGCATTAGGAGGCCTGTACCAGGCCATTAAGAAGAAAGAAGCAGCGTTAGGAGGTTTAATCTCAAGACATACAACTTCCAAAAAAGATTTGGGAAGGTCCGACCTTAGAAGAGGATAGACTGAGGTGGCTGTTAGCTTTTGGAAAGTGGTCCCGACGACTGACGAGTCGTAAGCTTCGGATCGTGGGTCGAACGCCTTGACCACTGGGCCACGCCAGCGATACAGATTTGAAGCACTTATTCTAAAACACACCAAACCGTAAATCCCAAAGTTAAAGCCCCTCATATACTTAAGCCCCTGTTGACTAAGGCTCCACCCCGGATCTAAAAAGTTGTTATCAAGCCCTCCCCCTTAAATAAACCCCCGCCACCTTCCAATGCACACTTAGAAAGAAGAAGGAAAATTGAAGCATTCAATGGAAGTATTTAAAGCCCCCTGGTTTATAAGCCCCGTCAAATTTGCCCCTCGGATCCAGAAACATCAAACATTTACAAGCCTAAAGTCGGGCCTAATTGGAGGACAAACTTTTAGAAAGCTAGGGGTTTACAAGGTTGCAAAAAATCAGTCGAAAGATAAGGCCGATAACGAAGTCTTGTTCTTGAAAAATTAATGTCCCGTCCTTTCCTCCCCACCTTAATCTTCTCGATTTCTCATGGCCTGCAGTGTCAATACAGTAAGATTCTAGCAATTGTGAAGCCAGAATCGGAATGTCTGCCTTAAGAATTCTATCAGCTTAAAATACTTGAAAAATTCAACTGATCAATTGGCTACTGATAAATTGTTGTGGTATAGGGTGTGATACAATGATGATAGTAAACATAACGGTTTGAATTCTTGCTTAGGCACAAGATACAACAAACAGTGGTAGGGTGGTATTATCTTTCCATCTTACACAGTTAGGTCATTTTTTGAATCTTTTTTTTTCACGAGATAAGCCAAATCTATTTGATCTGAAGTTTGTTTCTATAATCTTGTGCGGTCGAGGTTTTTGTCTTGCATTGAGCTGAATGTAATGCTTTTATTATAGCAAATTGAAATGAAAAGCTCCTTGTTTTCTACATTTGTTTCAAACAGACCTCGATGAAGTAAAACGGATCTAGAATCACATGAGCAGAATTTGTCTCGAACTTGATAAAGCTCAAATGTCGAAGTTCAGCTACTCTCTATTTCCTAGAAAGAGCGCCCATCCCCGAGCGAACTCTTCCTCGAAGAAATCCACCACTAACCCCGGTATGCGAATGTTGATCGTAGCCTCGACATCAATCCCTCACGAGATGAGAACGAGGTAGCTTTTGAACTTCGAGCGCTCGTTCTGGAATCCGTTTTAAGATAGATGAATGATGGATTTTATTTGCCAATTGATTTATTAGCTGCTTCCACGTGTCATGAGATTCCAGTCAGAAGTGATAAGGAAACCAATCAATAGGATATAAGTGTTGATTGATTGTTGCTTTAGGGTGATCTCCTAGACACGACATGCGTTTAATAATTTTTAAATATTAATCATCATCAACATAATCACGATCAGCATTATCACGATAATGGGTCATCTGCCTCATCATCATCAATGTCATTTGGATTATCATTGTCATTATTATTATCATCATCACCATCACCATCGACATCATCATCATCATCGTATATCAACCTCATTATCGCAATCATAATGAACCCCATCGACATGATTTTCAGCATCATAATCATCATCATGATCACCATATCATCAAATAGGTCACAATCATAATCATCACCATTTTCGTCATTTCGTCATTATCATCGTCAATGCCACTACCTTTCTAATCATCATCATCGCCATCACCATCGTCATCATCATCATCATCACCATTGTCATCATCATCATTATCATCATCATCATCAACATGGTTGCATACAACGAATTATCCATGTGCCATATTTAAGACTGCTGCAAGTAACACTTCAAATAAACCGTAAAACTCGCAGGCTCAGGCAGGCATACCAAGTGGGTTGGTGTGGTTTCCAATTAAAATTGTTCTTGTAATTTCCTTTTGGCATTGAAACAGTTTAAAACTGTCAAAGCTGTATCCCGACTGGTATTATGAGATAGTCCAAGCTTCTAGACAGTGAAATCCCCTGAAGGAAGGATTATCTTGATACTTTTAGAAAAATGCTTCAGCGTCAATTGCTTCTATCTTACCGATATATGCTCCCAGTTCTGTAATGTTGGATTAAAACATACATCACGTATTCCATATCAGGGATAACTTGTTATTACTGTACTCACAAAAGGGTCCATCCCCTCCCCTTAATAACGGAGATTTAAAAAGAAATCTTTCAACACTGTGCCCTCTTACAAATACAGTACAGTATACTGTTCTTTTGTATCTTCTTACCCTTGGGCTATTCCTTATTTACTTGAATTAGTGTATATTCTCAGACTTGCTATTTTTAAATTGAAGTTCCTGTTTTTGTTTCTGAAGTCCCGTCTTCAGGCACTTTATCCACTGTTCTTTCATTATTCAATATAGCTTTTTTTCGAGGTAACTCTTGTAGCTTTTGTATAATTACATTCACGACAAATCTATAGCTGGCATTATTCCAGCTTCTGTTGTTGATATACATCGTCTTTCTTAATCAAAATCATAATCATTAGGATCACAATCAATGTCTATGCCTTTGCTGTCGTTGCTTTGTTTATTGTCAATGGTATAATCATTGAAATCATGATCATTGAGATGTCATTGTCTTCACCATCATTATCATCATCACCTTCATCTTCATCTTCATCATCATAACCACCACTACCACCACCACCACTACCATCATCATCATCATCATCATCATCATCATCATCATCATCATCATCATCATCATCACCATCATCATCATCATCATCACCATCATCATCATAATCATCATCATCATCATCACATCATCATTATCATTACCATTCTCATTATCATTGTCATTATCATTATCATTATCATTATCATTATCATCATCATTATCATCATCATCATCATCATCATCATCATCATCATCATCATCATCATCATCATCATCATCATCATCATCATCATCATCATTACCATTGCCACCATCACCATCCACCATCCACAATCATCAATGATCAGCATCATTATTGTCATCATCACTGTAAAAATCAAAGTCGTCATCGTCTCCGTTGGCATGTGCATACCTGATTCTTCAATACCTTATCTTGACTTCCTTGTTCTGATTCCTTTTTCATTCTCTCCACAGACCCAGATCCAGAGAAATTCATTATAAATAAAACTGTGGTGGAAGCTGATGTCGTGTCAGAGGAAGACCGTAACAATGCCAAAGGAAGAAGAACGCGAAAAAGAAATACAGTCGAGCTACCAACAGCTGACATCGAAGTATTTGTTGTAGCAGACAAAGACACTGTTGATATTCATGGCAATTCATCTATTGAAGAATATGTGTTGACTATGATGAATATGGTGAGTCTGAAATTCAAGACTTTACGCGAATTGAGCTGAATTGACGTTTCCAGTATGCGTGGAGCAGAATCGAAGTTTTTACGCTTCATGAATAATTTTATTGATGGTGTTTCTGGCTGATAGTGACTAAAGTTGAATTTGCACGACATTTCATATGCTGCAACGTTGCTTTAACTTGATCCTTATTTGATTTGATTCGAGGTGTCTTCTTATTAATGCTTTGTTTCGCATTTTCCCATATCAGTGTTTGCCTTGCCTCGTTTGCCGAATTGAATTGAATTGAATTTTTTTATTTGCTACAGCTGTTGATAGCTGTTTATCCATGACTGCTTGGTTAACCTTTCGAGATCTTAGCGGCTTGCGCTTAAACACCATTTCCTCGTCACCTTCACCGATTCCATTGACGATTCCCTTGCTGACTTGCTTATTGTAAAAAAACCTTTACAAGAAAGTCAAGGCTAGGGGTTTTTGGCTATCAGAAACAACTTGAGCTATATGAATAGAAACGTTAATGCTCGAACCGCTTGTCCTGAAACATACTTTTAAAAGGTCTTTGAGAAGGTAGGGGTTGCCAAGACAATGAAAATCCAATTAGAAAAGTAAGAAAAACCCAACCCAAACTGCAAGCGAAGTTTTGTATTCTTTGGTGAATTATTTTGATGTACAACGCTTGCACATCTTGCTATGAATTGAATTGAAGTGAAGATGAGTTGACTTTGTGATTTTTGGGACTGAATATATGAAAATATCACGGACGGCAAGCATTCAATGTTCATTACTTTATGTTCTTGTAGTACTTTTCTGATTTGGATAGTAGTCTCAGTTTTTCCTCATAATCCATAACAAGGAAAAAGAAGAAAAAAAGCTATCTGACCAGTCACAGTGCTACCACTTCAATATGACATATTGTTGACTGCGTTCATTGAGAATGGGCTGCATGATTGAAGGACGTAATCATAAAAGAGGCCCAGGGATTAAGAGAGAATGACTGAGATATTGATGACTGAAAACCTGATCCAGGAACTGAGAAAGCGAAGAACTGAGAAAATATCAATGCAAACCAAAGAATGAATGAATGGATAAATCAATGAATGAATGAATAAACGATGGATAATATGAATAAATAAACTGAATAAGAAATGGATAAATTCGTTAAATCAACAGGCTTTACCGATGGCTTTACTCCAAACAATGCTTTGTGGAGCTTGTGACGTAGTCTCAGATAGAGAGTTGTTTTCTTGGATAAGGCAGAAACGAATTCCCACCTTTCTCTAACGTGACAAAGGATTTCGCCTGATTTACGCGAAATTTCCTCTGGATTGCTTGATGTAGATTGTTTGTTGCTGTGAACTGCGAGATCCACTTGTATTCCAAGACGTAGCTTGCAAGAGAAATAGATTCGTTGCATTCGTCCTATGAGCAACGACAACCTATAGCAACAACAGCAACAACTATTTACATTACGATATTGAATTGGATGGCCTAAGTGCTCAAAGCTTGACCAGCTTAACCCATTGTCATTATGACGAAAGATATGGGAAATGACAATACTCTTCAAGTAGATACCGATTCATTGCAGTACTCCTTTAATCATTGCACATGCATTGACCATAATAGAATAATCACTGCACAAAGTGGCAAATTTGTAACTTGGCGCATTCAAGTTTTGCTTTTGGTTTTTTTTTTTAAGAGTAAGCTTGTCATAGCCAATGGACGCAGCATTTGGCTACAGGTCCATAAGATTGGTTCGAGAACTATGTCTCGTTTAATAAGCAAGCGGTCTAAATATATCCTTTTGTTTTGAGTGTTAGGTTGTACTTTCGAGAGAATTCTGTCTAACATTAAGTATATGCTATTAAGTGAAGCTTTTGGACAATATAGACTTCAGGACTAATATTATGGTTTGTTTTTTTGTCTGCCATGTAACGTAGATCCAGCTGCTTTGTTTGTTTGTCAACCAGATGCTGTCTAGCATCTAAGCACACTTCATCCACATATTTGGTCATATATGCATTACATTGTACGAGCACTGCACACTATGCGTAGTATGCATTTTACAGAAGATCATTGTTTAATAGGGAATGTTTTTCCTTCCTCTTAAGGCCACTTGGAGCTTGTTTTTCTAAGCTCATCACACGGTGATGCCATGTCAGCTTCACAGTAATACCACTGCAGACGACTGCTCACAGCAATTACATATCCCCTCTTCATGTCGATTCTCACTTAGATTGACAATTTCAAAACAAACACAATTTGTCTTGCTTTTTTCAGGGGCTTGACTGCCTTGCTCAACACCATTGGATCGCCTTTTGGAAACCTTCGGCGCTCGCTGATTGTCTCTTGTCTTTGATGCCCCTCTATTTCCTCTCCTTTTCAAGAATATATCGGATATCTAGTCCTTAATCCCTGATATACATCGGCCTACATATTTCAGCTGCATTCTGGTATGATAAGTTAAATTTTAGTTTGAGACTAGTACACTCATTTTTTTTTATAAGAAACCCATTTATAAGAAACTCAGTACTGAGATCAATATTGGTTAAGAAACTTTCAGTACTCGACCAAAAATGGTAAGAAACTCGCAGGTCTCAAGAATCTTTAGAATTAGAAATAAAGCATCGAGAAAACAAACTTCTGTTGCACCATAAGTGTCTATTTTGACAAAAAAACAGCTGATGTAAACGTGAATTGTATTGCTTCTTCTATTTGTAGAATTTAAGTGTCAATTGCCCGTTTTGGCACTTAAAAATTTTGATTCTAAGAAACTGCTAAGAAACTTTCAGTACCAAATTTGTCCCAAAACTAAGAAACTTTGAGTACTGACCAAAAATCTTAGTTTGTTATAAAAAAAAAAGAGTGTAGTTGATTTAAGATGCAACACCCACGCAAAATGAAAGACTTGTTTCGGAGACTTTTTGGTCTTCCCTCCCTGATCAGTCGATACGTTTAAAATACACAAAGCTTTACGTTTTCGTATCTAGCAAGCACGAAGTGATAAGGATCAAATTGATATTCTAGAGCGAATGATACACCGAACATTGTACTCATTTATCCACATTTGAGGATTTGACCAGCGGAATTGACTCTGACATGCGATGCCGAAGATTTTCGATTCTAGACAACCTACACAATTATGTACCCCTCGCTCATAGTATGAGTGGGTGTTCTGAGGTGCTGGGAGCAATATTCGAATTTTGCAGTGAGTGTACACAAGTCTTTGTATTGCTGTTTAGAAGCCATTTCATTTGCCTATAAACGCAGAGCTGGCCTAAGAACGACAACAGTGAAAGTGGTAGTCTTGGCCCCGCCTACACTTACTGATGTATCAACCCTCGTAGGTAGATAGTCTTAACGAGACTGAATTCGTTTCTGTATCCAAAACCGTTTCGGTATCCAAATCTAAGCAATTTCTTAGTGTCGTTAACACGCATTCACCAGCAACGGTTTTTTCATGGCACAATTTTTATTTATATAGACAAATAGCAGCCACAACAGATAAACTGTATCAATCATTTTTGTCGGACTTCATCTCCCCTTAGGCCAATCGCTTAACAAATTGTGTTCTAAGAGCTTACGAGGATTTATTTCAGACGAAAGGATCCTCACTGTTTGCCCAGCCTGCCCAGGCTTGCTTTATAAACTCTAGTATCAACTTTAAGATTGAAACGTTTATTTGCATTTTTCCTATACTGTAGATCTTCGTTACATGGGAAAATTATTAGGACAAAAGGCCTTGTTTTGAAGTTTAGTGTTTTGTTGTTACATTTGAGTATGGGTTGGAGGAAGCATTTGATATAATTTAAGGAGGAAGTGACTTGTTGCAAGAGTCATAGTTTTCGCTCCTTGGGCCAATCTGATGTAGTTAAGTCGCTCTGAATTACTCACAAGAGCATCAGGCCATCAAATTCCATTTTGCATGTACAATGGTTGCTGCTGTTGCTTAAGGCTGCCTACTCTACTAAGGTGCCAAATAGACGGGGGGTCCTAATAAGGTCCTGGGGTGGGGGGAATTTAATAAACGTAGTTTAATCCTTTCAAAAATGAAACTTTTTCTTCCAAAATTAATAAACGGGGGTCGTTTAATTGGCACCTAAGAGAATGCTCTTTGCCAAGAGTGGGACTAGACTGGCTGGCGTGGGACTCATGCAATGAGTCTAGTAGTAAACAAAAAAAAGAAACTCGACAACCACCAGCAATTAAATGCTTCCCCCTATGTAAATGTCTTTAGTATATCAGATGATTAATTATCTTGAAGCTGGTGAAATTTTACAATCTGGGAGTAGAGCAGCGGACAGTCGGACGTGAGAGTTTATATCGACGTGGTGGTGGAAAACGTTGTCGATGTGGGGTTCTATGTCAGCTAGTTGTGTCAGGTCTCTTTGGGATCTCGTGCCTACAGTCAATTGTCCATTCTGCGGAGGTCGAAAGACAAGACCAAGAGTATTTGTTCTAGAATATCAATCTGGTGGAACAAGCTGCATGTCCACATCAGCCATTTAAGCTAGTAGAATCCCTGCCCTGCATTAATAGATCAAGATCATTTTCTTTCTCCTTGCTGTCCTCGAGTGGCACCATATACCCCACTCCTGTACGACATGTTCTACCCAGAAGAGGTGAGAAGTTTGCCAGCAGTCATTCCATGTTGTTCTTCAGGAAACAAGGTCAAGTTAATAAGTTAAACCCTTTAGATTCCAGTTTGGCTATAGAAAAAACACAATGAAATCATCTGAATCTCTTAATATTTTGCAACTTCATGTTATTCTCTCTAATTCCTCATGTCTGCTCTGGAATCATTTTAAGGGAATTACATTGAATCTTTATTTGAATCTTCGTTACAAATAGCAAAGTAGAATATGTAGAGGAATTCTCTTTATGCGTCACAAATTAGAGAATTGTTTTGCTTTGTCCTGGTTTGAAGTTCAACGTCTTATTTTGTTCTTGAAGTTGTTGTTATTTTCACACTTTTCCTGGTTCAGTTGAATGATATATAAGATTATCAGCTAACGATCACTACCAATGATTACTCTCCTCGCAGCTTTCTAACCTATTATTCAGTCGTAAACGATTCCAAGTCGATAAACGAGTAATAAACGATAAACGATTCCAAGTCGATAAACGAGTACTCAAGGTATAGACTTATTACCTGCGTCGTAGTTATTGAATTGAATTGCTGGATGCTCAAATTATGTTCGGCGCTCAACGATACTTTGAGCGATTTCATTTTACTGTTAGCTTCGGTTTATGAGCGAAAACTTGGTACTCAGGTAGTAAGTCTGGGTACGTGTTCTTGAATACGTGTATGTGGCCTAAAACTAAAAGTCCACATCATCAATTTTATAGCTGTAAGCTCAGCTCTCTCAACTCTATTTTGTGTTGAATATTGCCAAGATCGTTTTGCCGTTTTCATTTCGAACACATGTGTAGATTGTTTATGGACGAAATGCCTCTAAAGTTCCATGTTCCCTGACCGAAGACATTGTTGCTTTGCTTTCTAAGTCTAGAAAGTTAAGCTGTGTGGACTTTTCGTATTGATTTTTTCTTTTTCTTCTGCTCTTCAGCGCAGTTCTTTTCTCTTTTATGGAGACACCTTTTTTGTTCCGCTGTATAGCTAAATTTCATAATGATAATTATTCTTTATAGCAACTTTCTAGATGTAGTCAGACCCCTTTCCTTTCGGTGGTGTCTTCCATCTTTAAAATGCATCGTAAACTCACTTTATTACGATTTTCAGACGCTGTCTACAAGCCTCTAGCCAGGGAGCAGACTAAGCTCAATTAAAACATCAAACATTTCTACTGCACTGTTAACTTGTTTCAATTTTTTTCATATTTTTTCATTCAATTTTAGGTCGCAGAGATGTACAAAGACAGAAGTTTGGGCGTAGATATCAACATTGTTGTTGCCAAAATTCTGGTTTTGCAGGACGATCAGGTATCAATCGTTAAAACGTATACGAGAAACGTTATCAGTAGTTTTTATAACGGCCTAAGGCCTTTGATTTATAGTAGAACCTCAATGCGCGAACTGGTCCAAAATTCGGACAAATATTTTTCTCTGAAGATCGTTATTTTGAAAAAATCCTCCATACAGTAGATAGATGTCTTCAAGAAAAACGAAGCCATGCCTACTACAATATTGCTTCAAAAATTACGCTTATTGCCTAAGAAAATACCCAACCGGACGGAGGTTTCAAAAACATGACAGCACGTTTATTTTTCCGGTTTACGAGTATATTTGATTCCCTGAAGTTTAGCATTTGTTTTGTAGGAGGATTTACACATTTCACACCATGGTGATCGAACTCTGCGTAATTTTTGCCAATGGCAATACAGTAGAGTGTGGTATCATGGAGAAGATAACAAACGCATTTTGCAGTATGACGCTGCTATATTGCTAACTCGGTATGCCCTTTTAATTCTGATACTTGCATTTTTATTCCCAGCACTGCTGTCCGTCAACAGATGATTTGTTTCCATTCAAAATTATTACATGAGTAGTAGTTTTCGCTGCCTTCACGATTAATTCAACTCAATCCAAATTTGTAAATTGAAAATAAATGTTGCTGTTGTTCAATAGCGGAACCTCAAATTAGCATGGGCGGGTGTGATGTGTAGGGGAGATGATCTATGATTTTTGTAGTGAGTTTAGTTTTCTTTCACGATACCCTTTGTTTTTCATTTGACATCAGTCGTCCAAAAGACATAGGTTTTCTCACGTGGGCTTTGATACACAGCACTTTGATTTTCTATAAACCATTTGCCAGAGATCTGGAACTGCACCGCATTCCTCCAGAAGATGGCAGATATGTTGCAAAGGGAATTGATTAATTTATTGAAATGAATGATTCACTACCTAGGCTAATTATCACCCTTTCAAATGCTTGCCTTTTACCTCGCAAATTAAAGCTGCGGTTTAGAAAACCAGTTTTCTCTTTGCAGGAAAGATGTTTGCAGTAACAGAGACAGTCCCTGCGGAACTATAGGTAACTGAATAATCGTTCCAATTCCACTCCCTTAAAGATTTCTATACCTTTAAAGCATTCAACCTCGTAAAAATTTTAGTATTGGGTGTGTCCACCAGGTCCTTGCAGGTCGTTCTTATGGCCTTACAGTCGGTTTACTCAATCATGTTATCCAACAACAACAAAATTAGTAGCTTGCAAGACCATCTTTGGGTCACCTATGCCTACACGACTCGCAGAGTCAGACCTGAGTCATTGTCTATATTGTTCAAAAATTAAACTTCGTCTTCGTAATCCCAACAACATCCATTGACAAAATTGTTTTTGCATCCGTACCTGTACTCCTGTTTTTGGTACCAAGTTGCACCATCTTTTAAGGATTTTGTACTGTACCAGGTACCATCCCTATTGTTGTATTGTACCATTTTACTAGACTCAGTACATAAGTCCCACTACTTCGCTCGATGTTGTTGTTGTTTTCTACAATCGCTCAGTGTGGAGAATCGCTTTCTGTTGGAGTGACAAATCAAAATAAAGGGTCTACCATTGTACAACTACCCAATCACCCCCGCTATCAGATACCCCAAATGTATGATTATGATAGGTTTCAAGTATGGCGAAGGGAAAGTTTTGAAGGTTCTCAGGAATATTGAAGCTAGAAGCCTCTTTTCGTGTTATTTATAGGACTGATACACTCATTTTTTTTATAAGAAACCCATTTATAAGAAACTCAGTACTGAGATCAATATTGGTTAAGAAACTTTCAGTACTCGACCAAAAATGGTAAGAAACTCGCAGGTCTCAAGAATCTTTAGAATTAGAAATAAAGCATCGAGAAAACAAACTTCTGTTGCACCATAAGTGTCTATTTTGACAGAAAAACAGCTGATGTAAACGTGAATTGTATTGCTTCTTCTATTTGTAGAATTTAAGTGTCAATTGCCCGTTTTGGCACTTAAAATTTTGATTCTAAGAAACTGCTAAGAAACTTTCAGTACCAAATTTGTCCCAAAACTAAGAAACTTTGAGTACTGACCAAAAATCTTAGTTTCTTATAAAAAAAAGAGTGTATAAAACGGGCTTCGGAGGTTAATAGCACTGCTTCGAATGTAAAAAGATATGTGATCTTTCAGCAAACAAGCGATCCGAAAAATTTCGTTGGTGATGCTGTCAGTTTTTCCAGGAGTCTCGGGTTTACTTCAGCTTAGGCCCCACCGAATTTAGTTGGTGGAACATTAGAGGTTTGCTTTCGAAGCATTGCTCGGCGGTTCGGACGCGTCTCACAAAACCCTACTCTATAAGAAGAAATTGCATAACGATGTTTTTCGAAATACTTTTATGTTGGTTACCTAAAACATTTTATGCTTTGTTGAAGAAGCAATGTTTTGCGACGTAGTCAAACGGTCGAAACGTTTTATCGATAAGCAAATTTTAGGTGTTTGGCCAACAGATTTTCATCATTGGGCCAGGGTCTTGAGCTCCTGCTGCAAGTCTAATGAGAAATTCAGATTTATCGGTTGAGTTTATCTGCTAAATGTTGTACCCTCTTACACGTCTACACATAGCTGATCACGTTTTGATATCTAAGCTGAACATTGCTTTTAGAGTTTGCGTTGCCGAGTAATTAAGGTTCGGCACGGTCACATTCAGCAGCCCACAGTTAACCCAGCTGCCCATTCTTCCAAGGTCGGAAATTGAGCACTCTAGGTTTTCTTTCTGGAATATCAGTCTGGACACAAGCTGCAGATCCGCATCAGCTGTACTGATGTCGGGGCCCTTGACCTGCCTTAGCAAATAGCAATTCCTTGCTTGGCTTGCTGACATGGCTTACTAAGGATTCTATCCTATCTACAATGCTATGTTTAAAGTTGGATGTAGGCATTGTCTGGCCAGAGTCAGAAGACAGTTACTGTCACACAGAGGCAGGTCAGTTAGAGCAAAAAGAATCTGATGCCACACGCCTGGTTGTAAAGAGAATAAGGTTGGCAACAAGGCCTAATTTTGCCTGGAGAAAAGTTGAATACTATTATGGACTCTGTGTCTGACCGCTGCATGCTATCCAAAATGGAAATATCATGATAGACTGACTTTATTTAATATAAGCAATAATATTAGCATTCCAAGAAACAGAGCAAAACAATAGACAATACCAGAAAACGTGTAAACAGAAAGCGTTTGCCAGACTGCATATATACGCCACAATAGTGCAAGCATTCTTTTCCTTGCTTTTGCAATCTGTGTTTGTACTAATTTTTGGACTTCACATTAATATAAACATTCCACAGGATTAAGCTTTGCAAATAAGTAAACTCGTGCTGTATCTGAGACTGCAAGAATGCTTTATTGTACAGCTTCTTTTAGACTAGAAGGCAGGGCTAGTTTCGTTAATTTGTCAAAGTCGTTTGATAAAGGATTTACCTGGAATCTTGTATTGGATTTCAGCAACACGAATTGATTTTGCAGTTGCTACGAGATCTTAGAATCAAGTCAAAATCAAACATACTGTAGATACCTGTCAGGCTTTTTTGGCAAACGATACTCTTTTAAATTGCAAATTGCAACTGTGAATTGAAAGCCTTTCGAACGGACAGCAAAATCTTTTACCCAAGCCCCAGGTTTGGTCGACAGAATTTTTAATTATTGCCAAACTTTATCTAGGATTTACTTAGGTTCATCTAGCTTTAGAGCGAGTTCTCTAAATTCGTTTTCATTTTATTAGTTCGTGTTTCCACGTTCCGAGTCGAAGGAGAAAACGACACCATTTCCAATGCTTTTAAACTGCAGGTTGTAAGGAGGACCAGGCTGCTGTATTTTTCCATTGCACCTCTCTAGTTGTTCAATGCGAGGTTTTTTCAAAATTGCTTCTTGTCTAAATATGTAAACTTGGCTAGGCCCTGCCCTTTTCTTTAGACAGATAACAAATAAGCCAATGTCTGATTGGGTTTGTTGCTTTCAAGCATGCGCAGTGTATGTTTTAATCCTTTCTTTCCAGCTCGACTTGGACGTCTCAATTGTGGGCTGGGGGTAGACTTATTACATTCGTCGTAGTCTACGCTCCTCCACACTCCACCACCCCGCTCTTATGGATATCCCGAAAGGATTCATTTTTTTTTTCATTTAAT
Source organism: Chrysaora quinquecirrha (assembly GCA_014526335.1). Taxonomy (NCBI): domain Eukaryota; kingdom Metazoa; phylum Cnidaria; class Scyphozoa; order Semaeostomeae; family Pelagiidae; genus Chrysaora; species Chrysaora quinquecirrha. Next base: position 1,050,874 of record JACTAT010000056.1, on the reverse strand, counting down.
ATATTTGCTACTGGGAGGGTAGCACATTCAACACAGAGGTGCTGATTTACAAGTGGCCCTCCCTTAAAACGATACAAAATAAACTAAATTAAAAACTTACTTACAATGTTAATAATAATACATCTAATTTTAATTAATTATAAACTAAAAGATTTTTTCAAAGTCTTTTTGAAAAGACTGAGAGAAGATGCCTGCTTTGACTCGGCTGAGAGGCTATTCCAGATCTTGGCTCCTCTGTAAGAAAAAGATTTCTGGCCACCCGTTGTTTTTTCAGGGGTAGCCGTAGATCACTCTCTGTATTTCGAAGGGTATAAGAGGAGTGCTCACAGTTCTTCATAAAAAGACCACTCAGGTATTCCGGAGCCAAACCATTCAGGGATTTGAAGACCATCGTTTGTGACTCATTTTCAATTAGGTCCTGGATAGTCTTCCAACCCAGACGCTCAATAATTGGTTTGCTTGGGGCATCAAAGCTGCTATTTGTCATGATTCTAGCAGCGCGGTTTTGCAGTTTTTGTAAATGGTTGATTTCAGTTGAACCTGCACAGCCCCAAACAGAGCAGCAATACCGAAAATGGGGCTCCACAATGCCTGTGTAAATAGTTTTCAATGTATCTTTTGGTAAGAAAGATTTTCCATGCTTCAAAAAACCCAACGCCCTGGAAACTTTGTTGGAAATAGCTTTTATTTGCTCTTTCCAGTCCAAAGAGTGGTCAATTTCGACACCGAGGTATTTTGTTTTTTGGACAACGTCGAGGCTATTATCGCGAATTTTTAAATCTAATTCCTCGTTTCGGGCTTTCTTATAAACAATGTTCTTATAAAAAAAAAAGAGTGTACCACAACTACTTGGTTCTTCATCTGAATGTTCGCATCAAAGGGTTTTGCGTGATACTTAACGACCTGCTATAGAATTATGTTGGGACCCAAATGCCCCCTCCGTTTCCTCGGAACTTGTCTTTATTGAAAGAACAAAACAGATACGAGGGATGGGTGACCTGGTGTAATAGTCCCAATGTAATAGTCTTTATGTTGAGCAAACGAATCGAAAAAGCGGTAACATCTTAAAACGTACATGGAACTCTTTTTTGTCTGTAAATGGATCGAAACAGACCGAAAGTATAATCGTCAGAACCAGACCAAAACGTTTAAGGCGGAATAGAAACTATGCGGATCCAATCGCGCCAATCAGAAAAGTGAAGCTAACTCTTCGATCGTGACTTTGCGATCTTTCTTAAATGATAATTACGTTTACGGCGATGTCTACGACTCAACGTTGTCCACCCGCCTGTACGCTCTTAAGATGATCAGGCGATAATAAGCCTCGTGGTCGCGAATGGACTTTCCATTACGGTCTTGTGGAAACCAGCATTTGTACCATTCAGCTGCGACCTCAGTCTCTGTTAAATGTTTTTCTACCTTCATGGTTCTCAATACGATCGTGCTAGCCTGTAGTCTATGTATATTTCCCTAGACCTTTTCCATTTGATATTCAGATGTCTCATCTCAAATTCTTTCACTTTTGCAGCCTCGGGATGACTCATGATAGCGAGGGAAACCATTGCCGCGAAGACACAAATGGCGTTCCACATATGATGTCTCCAACATGGCCTCAAGCGAATCATTTTGGAAATCTAAGATGGTCGAAATGCAGCCAAGAAGAGCTGAAGGAATTTCTCAGGTCATTATACCGGCTTTTTGTGATTATTTTTTGGGGTGAAAATGATAATCTCGTAACCTCATTGGCAGAAAGATGAGCGAAGGACACGATCTGGAGTTATCTAGGCCCTTAGGCTTACCAGAGTGGCGATAATCCTGACTCCTCTCAAAACAGCAAATTCAACAATGTTTACCTGTGTTTGCACCCTGTGGACCCGATCACTTCGATCCATAGAATTTTCTTATAAGGAACCGGCTAATAAAAGCTATATAGGTTTCTTATCAGGAACCATTTATTCATTTGCCGTCAAAACTCGCATTAATTTTATGTTGCTCATGTATTAAATGTTGCCTTGAGTATTTTCCAACTTTGCTCAGTGTCTTTATAGATAGTCATAGCGATAAATATGCGGTTAAGGTTAAGGAAAACTAACGAACTTTTGATACCGCAATTTATTCGAACCAGGCCCAAAATAAGGAGGAAGAAGAAAAGAAGAAATGTGATAGGAAGGAATTTCATAGATACGCCAAGAAAGTTAAGATAGCTAGGCCCATGGCTGAGCCACTGTATTGTAGTTTTCCTCTGGTGAGCTCTCACAACCGAAGGGTATTTCACTCTTACGAGTAGAGCGTAAGAGATTTCCATTAGAACAAAAGGATTTCTAGGGGATTTCCTTGAAAACAATAGCATTTCTAGCAAAGGTGTACGAGATTTCCGCAGATTGAATTGCCCCTCGCTCGCAACTCCAAGTACACTTATTTTTTTAATAAGCAACCGCTCAATAAGCAACTAGGGCTGAACTGACCTTAACATTAAGCAACTCAAGGCCTCAATTGAATTACTGTAAGCAACTAAGAAGTCAAACAACCAAGCTCATACTCTTTATTGTTGTTAGGAAATTGTTCGTTCTTGTATTTTGCATGTTGAAGTTCGTCATCTAACGTTTTTCCACTTACTGTCTCCCAAAAGTCGTGTTGTAGGCCTAACAGTTGACAATTTTGACCCGCGAAGCCAGGGGTGGCTTTTAGGTACAAAAAATGTTAAGCAACTTTTAAGCAACTTTGACGGCTGAAATGTCTAAAATTTTAAGCAACTTTGAGGGCTGGACAAAAGTCAAGTTGCTTATTAAAAAGGTGTATTCCTAATTTAAATTGAAGGTGACTGTGGTTCTCTTACTATACGTCATAATGTGCTGTCTGTTTCGCGCGTGACAAGCTAACGAGTATCACATTTCTTCTGGTTTGGTGCCTTCGACCCGTAAAACTCTTTGGAATCGTAATGACAGTTAAAGGCGTTTTCTGTCAAAATGGCACACTGTGTGTGGCTTAAAAGATAAATGTCCTTTCTTTATCTGCCCGTGTTAAGAACGACTGATATTTCATGTTGAAAGAAAAATAGCAAATGCTTGGTATATCCAACAAAGGTGAAAATTAACATGCTATAGGCCGAGGTTTGGAAAGCTGGACCGGAATTGGAACACGCGTCGAAGTGCTGAGTTGAGTTTAATCATATGGACACGCGTCACACCTAATCTTTTTCGTAGATCATCAGTATAATGATTACATACGATGTAGCAGACAGCAACAACCACAATTGAAAAATCACAATAGCATGTTTGTTTGCTGTATTTTGCTTCAGAATACAGAAACTAGACCCACTACATAAATCACAATTCTTTCGCTCGGTGTTTCTGTTGTCGTTGCTTTTTACAATGACTCAGTGTGGAGTCCTTTAGAGTAACAAATCAATAATAGGGAAGCTTAAACAAACTACAGACTCGTGTAGTAAGTCTGTTCAGAACAACCGATCTTAGGAATCAGCAATGAGGATGTTATAGTTGTAAGAGGCTGTTAGAGGTTGTTAAAGGTTGTGGTTGTTGTTTTTCTTAAGACTTGAAAAAGCTGTAATAAATTATAAGACTTGTAAGTCTAGACCGTTAGGCGCCCTGTTATTGCGCAGGCACATTTCTGGGTTTGGCAATGGACGATCGCAAAAAGAATGTGTCAAGGGCAATTGACCATCATCCGTTGCGTTAAAGAATGCCAAAAATTCACTGTAACAACTGTTCAAAAAATTATACGTGCCCCTGCCTCGATTGAGTGTCCACTCAATTTTAAAAGGGGTTGCTGATAAAAAAACGCTGTTTGGCCACAAATATAAGTAGAATTGCAATAAAAACAGGTTTTTTATCAAAGAAAGGTGATTTAGATGCAAATATCTGGAAAAAAATTGCAATCGAATTTTTTGAATTTGTTAATGAGTTCCTCCGTCGAAAATGCGACTCACTTTAAACGAGCATATCCTCGAGACACATCAGTAAAAGCCGGATTTCCATTTTTTGAGTTTCTCGGCGCTAAGGGAGAAATTTGGTCGTCCGTTTGTCGCAGCTTATGACGAAAAGTAGGAATGGCTTCTTCTGGTCGTGGTTTCGCGCGAAGGATTTCGCCTAGTGTCGATCCTGGTAAAATGATCTCTTCGGAAGACTTTCTAGTCTGTATGACAGAAGAGTTTGAGGCTGCACGCAGGCTAGCTCTTCGGGCGCTTCTTCGAGAAATACAGAAAGCACTTTGTAATAAATGAAAATGAGAATTCTCTTAATTAATCTTGTTTTTCTTGCTTTCGTTTCAGCTCTTACAAGAGCAGCTGCATCAGAGAGACTTCATCACAGTTCTACAGAGACAATTATAAAATTTCTGAGTCAGTATTACCTGGTATTATATATGATGCGGATCAACAATGTAAACAAATATATGGACCCCTTGCATCTCACTGCAAAACGTTTAAGGTATTAAAGCGAAGTTTTCTCTTCTTCTCATTGATTTCCCAAATGTCAAGCAGCTTTTTTATAAGTTGTTCTTTTCTGTTTATCCCATTTCTCAAGCGCTTCTATAGACTCGTAAATTGACCCTAAAATCGTCTCCTTGCTTCTCCATTACCAATCGATTTGGGCCACGCAATTGGCCGTACCATTTTTACGGATCTACCCATTTAAACAAATATATTTGTCATGAATGGAGAATACTAGGGTAGATTTTTCCTCAAGTGGCCTACCACAAAAGATGGGTTTCGAGCATGGTTTGCATGATGACTAGAGAGCCAACCACGTTTCCACTGAGCTATAGGGCTCAATGAAATTGCCGAATAACTGTCCAAGCTATACAGCCGAAGGTTCTGTGGAAACACGTTACCTAAAGGCTCTCATCGTACAGAATAGGATTTTATATCTTTTAACCCAAAAAAAAATGGGGACATGAATGCTGCAGCTTGGTTGTTAGACTTCGTACACTCTTCTTTTTATAAGAATATTGTTTATAAGAATATTCAGGCTCAGAATCATCCTATTTTTAAGAATATTGTAAGAATATTGCTCAGCCTCAGCTCCCATATTTCTATCTCATTTTTCAGCAGATGCCTGTTTTGCAATGTTAGAACGAAACTTCATGATTGTTAACAACATTCTTTTGTTGCAATAGTTAAATATTTCTTTCGCTCGACCATATGAGATGATTTTTCTTTTAACTATGTTCCCCTAAAACCGCATATCAGGTTTGAAAAATAAGAATACTTTAAGAATATATTCAAGCTCAAAACGAACATTTTATAAGAATATTGAGGCTGGACAAACTTTTTAGTATTCTCATACAAAAACAGAGTGTAGTTGCTTACAGTGATTCAATTGAGCCCTCAAGTTGACCAATGTAAAGGTCAATCCAACCCTAGTTGCTTACTGAGCAGTTGCTTATTAAAAACGTGTATGAAAATTTCGAAAAACTTAGTACAAGACACGATCTTTAGTCTCTCGTTACAAATACTGCAGGCGTTAAACCCAAAGGTGTATTACTGCTTATTTTCAACTAATTATTCTTTGGTTTTATTTCAGACAACGGGTGCTCAGACGGACATGTGCAAGTCTTTATGGTGTCAAAGAGAAGGTGACGATGAATGTGTAACGAAATTGGATCCTGCTGCCAAGGGTACACCTTGTGCACCTGGTAAGGTGAGTTAATGCTCCAATAGATAGCTATCATGTAGTAATTTGAACCACGGATGTATAAGCGAAGGGATCCTTACTTGCAATGTAATTTCATAAGTTACACGCTTTTTTATAAGGAACCACTTTATAAGGAACCTACATGTAGAAGACCCGAAAATTTAAAGAACTTATACTACTGAAGAGAATATCACTAAGGAAATTTTCATTGTTGAATATTTTATCACTGCAAACAATCAAGAATTAGAAAGCCCGTTCCATTCATTTGCATTCGAAAATCACATAGATTGTACTTTGCGCATGTATCAAATGTTTCCTTGAGTAGTTTCGAGCTTTGCTTACATGCAAATGTCTCTGTACAGTAATAACTAAACTGTATGTGCTATGTGCAGTTAAAATTAAGGAACTATTAAGGAACTTTTAGAACTTCAATTGTCTCAAAAGAGGTAAAAAAAAACAAGGAAATTTAAGAACTAGGTCTTGAGCCAGGTTCGTTATAAAAAGCGTGTATTTCATTGCCTTTAGACTGGTTTTTTCCACGACAATCTAGCAGAGGGTAACCTTGTGTTTTTTAATTGAAATCTACGTTTTAAGGTCGGAGAACACGAATCCAAGATGGGCCTTTTTTATACATTTTATACACAAACTGGGAGGATTCAACTTTATACAGGCTAGGAAGAATCTTAAGAATTTCAACAACTAGCGACACGACATGCTGGCAACCATTGGCATCAACTGAAATGTGAAATTAGGAAATGGAAATTAAAGATAGGTGGGTTCGAAAATTCCTGGTGGCACATCACTGTAAATTTGAGGGTCAATGCCCCCCCCTTGAAATTCTAGGTGAAGGTAAGCATTTACTGAACTCAGGAGATGTATATTGCTTTTCACGCGTGGTCTTAAACTCTTGATAAGTGATGGCGTCAAACTTTGGTGAGCAGCGATGAGAGGAAGGATCAAGCTTCCCCTTAAAGGCGTGGCTACTTTTAAATTTACGTCGCTACGTTTAATCCAAGAGCTCAGCAAAGCACAATGTGTTTCAAGCGTTTTAAGGACGTGGTAGAGACCCTCTGGTATTTTCATATGTTTCGTCTATTACGTCTCATTCTCTGAAGTGTCTATCAGAGAAGTAAGTTGCGGTAACCTTTACTCCATGTTTCCACTAATACACTGGACAGTTTTGTAGCTAATACAAATAGGTTTGAAGTCAATAAGTTTGGAAGCTAATGTCCATGTCACAACAGAACATTTTCAAGAAAACCTTGAAGGTGTGGAAAACGCCGTCTGGTATAACTTGTATAATAAGGGTTAACCTGCAATCCCTACCTCGATCCATTCAAGAAGAAAAGACGACTCTGTTTAACTCCTTAAAGGCAAGACCCAGGACAATATCCTGTTAACAAGTTTAGGAATCTTCATCTCGTAAATTCTGCTACAGCTTATCTTTAACCAATGGGCGTATCATTCGTCGAAATCTCGTAAGCTTTTTGCAAAAGCCTGTTAGTGAGATAATCACGTTGAATCCTAAGGCAGCTTTTCAAGGAATGATTAACGTACAGTAATGTTGCCGTTAGGTAACTACGGAAGCTCCTAATGAAAGAATAGAATCATGGTATCCTTGAATGGTTTTGATGTTCTCATTTTTGAGCACATTTTAACTGTGATGCTCTTATAAAATTGTTCTTACAAAGACAAAATGAATGTACTTGGACGCAATGAGTTCATTGTGCTCACTATAAATGAAGATCGTGAGGGAAAACGATGCTTTGCTACTCAGGCCATATTTCCTGGTTGTTTTAAAATAGAGCTTATTTTTGGGTCATCAATATGTATTTAAACAGATCTCCGTTGAGTGTGTAATGGAAAAAGCGAATGTGAACATGTGCATGCCTGTAAATGGCTACATACATTTTGCAGACTATTTTTGCCTCCGGCTGCTAACCTAAGCTTAAAAACCAGGGGGGTTACATAACTTTTAAATAGGAGACAACCCACCAATAATCTCGTCTTTCATCGACTCTTTTCGACCAATCCATGCATCATTTTGTGGTTCACCAACTTAACAGACAAAAGGCCTATGAAAATCGGCCTCAATAATCCCAGAGCTTACAACATCTGTTCACCACCGGATACGGTAATACGTACTCTATCCCCTTTCTCAATACCTAAACTCTTCTTTCTATAAATATAAGAACAATTTTATAAATCATGTTCCTGGATTACGGCCAACCCGAGGCTTGTTTTAGGATAAGCCTTATGGAAACTGAGCTGAATATTTTCCTTCAAACACATCGAAAAAGCAAACGAACAAAGAAATATATCGATCCCTGCAAGCATTTAGCAAATTACCTTACAAAAACCAGGTATCTCACCATGCCTTAACTGATAAATTACACCCTAAGGAACTGAGGTACTGAAGAATTCAGTTTCCATATTTAACCCTTTCCAGAGAATAACCCCTATGTTTAACGTACCTTTGAAAAGCAAAACATGCATGTAATCCAGCTCTTCCCAAAGAGCAACAACAAAAACAACAGCAACACCGTTGTTTGCTCTGTGGTTTAGGGTCCAGCCAATCAACTCAATAGCGATAACTGAGACCCAAGTAACAAGTCTAATTTCTTCAAACGGATAATAGACTTTGTTTTTATACTGTAGCTCCCCAAGCAGGTAAAGGTACCATCTAACGATCTAACTCCACTCCATGAAATGATAGCTTGTGATCATCCACACCACTGATATCCCTCTACGCACTAAACAATAAACATACATAAACAATGAACCGATGCTAGGAATATGAATATCAGCACAAACATGGACCATTGGCCCGATGGCAATCTCTTTCGGAACTTTTCTATCTTCTTCGGTTTCTGTGGCTCTGGTCTTCAACCTTAATTGTTTTCCTGTATCAGCTAGTTATGGTTTTGCAATCCTATTGCTCGTTAAGGTGGCAGCTGATCATTGTTAACAGTCTTTCGGCATATCTTAATTGATATCCTTTGAAGAGCTTCGTCTGTCATTTATTGCATATCAGCTTTCTACTAGCTACTTAAAGTATACCAATAAATGTCGTTAATTTCATTGTTGAATACCTGATTCCCGCAAAACTCTCGCATTGGTTGTCTTTGAAAAATCCTTTTGATTAAATTTTGTTTGAAATTGACTGCAAAGCCAGTGGCACAACTTGCGGAATTTTTTTCCTAACTCCAAATTTTGTTTTATTAACAGATTACAACGAGGCATGCTTCATACTTAGCTTCGCCTCAAACCTTATTTCCAATACACGTTTTTTTATATTAAGGAACTTTAAGGAACTGTCGAGGCTCGGATGAAAAACTAAGAAACTTTTTTTAAAGAACAAGACGGTTTGTACGAAAAGGAACAGAAGTGCAATATATTTCCCATCGTTCTTCCCCAAAAGGCTCCAATTATACTTAAAGTTAGAAATGAAGAATAGTTTATATGGATTTGCTGTAAAAGTTTGTATTTAACATATTCCACGACAATTTCAATTTCAATTTCAATTTCAATTTTATATTAATGACTTGAAACTAAAAAGTTACGTCGTCATATAAAGAAAAAAACGTAGCAAAAAAGTACGATTTAAGAATAATTAAAAAAAAAACAAAACAAAACAACAACGAACAGCAAATTAGCGAACTAGGGTAACGAGTTGGGACATTGACCAAACTGCACTGGATTCAGGTAAATAAGGCTCTGCTTTTATGCATTGTTTGAAATCACTATACGAACGCAGTTTATTACCTCCTTTTGGGATGTTCCAATTGGAGATTTTACCGTATCGGACCAAAAGCTATCATAGCTTCTTTTAAGGGTTCTAATTATCAGAGACTTGAAACGACTTTTCTTTGTCCTTCTAAGCCTTTCAAGATCATAGTCAAGTCCAAAAGTTTTAAGTAATTGGCAAGTGGACGATACCCAGCTAAATTTTTTGTTTTGGCAAAGGTTCATACTTTCGTTGAGGGCTTTATTGACCAGGCTCGATTCTTTAAAGTTAATTAACCTGTGCAAATACATGAACATTTGCTGCAAACAATATAGTTTCAAGGGAAATCGACAAGGAACAGTATAAGGAACTTTCAGCCTCATTTTGTTGAAAAATTAAGGAACTCCAGCCTCAACTCAGACCAAAGGTTCCTTATAAAAAAAACGTGTAGCTGACGCCAGGACGGTTTTATCCTTCGTCCTTTGCTTCAGCCGGGAAAATCTTTTAGGTAGGCCATACGCAAAACTTCTAGTTAGGCCATTCCAATGGCCGCAGTCGTCTGTGCTTTGTGCAATATTAAACCAGAGCCAAGAAAAAGTTACGGTCACACGGTCATTGACCGGAGGAAGGTCAACCAGAACAAAAGAAAATCTGATGCCACACCTAGGACACGTCTATTTTTCATTGTTTAGTGAGGAAGGTTTTCAGCTAGGGGTATTTTTGTCTGGACTTTTGTCTTGGCCACTTTTCTGGACTCTGTATTAAGCCGTCCCGCAATGTAAGTTGGACAATTTCGCTAATTCATGTTTACGCAGCAAACCCTAAGATGCCGCTGCTAACGTGTCGTTGGTTCATTCACTTATGAAGTCAGTTGCAAGAGGCTAAAACCAGCATTGTGTTGGAGTTTTAGCAAAATACTGCAACTTTAGAAAGCGGACCCTCTTCACACTTTCATTAAGTGGATACAATGTAGCATCGTCCGTTGTCAAATTTTAAACGAGTTGACACCCTGTTTGAAACGTTCGCACCCCGGATTCGAACCTTTGAGTTGCGGTATTTCCTCGATTAAGCGCCCGGGCGTTTATTGAAATATCCGTCTCAAAGAGGGCGACTTGTTAGAAAATTTAAACCGTGATCGGACGAAAAGTAGGTTTTACAGCAGCAAAAGGTGTCTCTTAAATCCTTCATCCGAAGCTTGAACATACACTATCAAAGGAGTTTCTTGGACAAACTTGATAGGCAGCCCAATCAACAGGGCGGCGCTTTTTTCAGGAGGCGATCATTCGAGGAATTATGGTGCAACTGCTGCGTAATGTCTGATAACGTAGTTTGAAATGCTTATTAAACTTGCAATGATTTATTTGTATTTTAGTGGTGCATGTATGGTCGATGCATTAGTAACAATACCATTCCAGACCAAGTTGATGGAGATTGGTCGCAATGGTCAAATTGGACTGGATGCTCAAGAACATGTGGCATTGGTGTTACCAAAAGAGAAAGAAAATGCGACAACCCACCGTAAGTTACCGTGAAAATTTTATTTCCTTCAAGCCGTGGTTACACGTGCGACTTTTAGCTTGAAATGGTGACAGAATATTTTCAAAAATTTTCGCCGCGACCGGACAAACTCAGAGTCGCACGTGTAGCCAAGGATATATTTTCGAAGAAAATGTTCTGCGACCTTACGAAATACGGTCCCAGAATATTGCTTTCGTTGAACTTTTCGCGACATGATTTTGCTTGTCGCTAGTAATATCGCAGCGTGTACCCGGTTTTTTCGCATTAGCGACGCAACGCATTGCATTGTTTTCGCGCCTTTTCTGGAAATTTCGTAGGACCCATTCTTCTTATAACGCATGTAGATTGTCGCAGAACTTCAGGCGCAGTGTTTTTGTCGCAGCGTGTAGCCACCTAAGGATTTTTCATAACAGGACACTTTCAGGTATGTCGCGTTGCCATTTCAAGCAAAAGTCGCACGTGTAGCTGTAAACAGTACGAAAGTTGAGCGTAGATAATTTGCATACAGATTGATCGATGTAGAATAGGTTTCAAAAAGCGACTTCCGGTGTTTCTAGCATTGGGATCAGATAATATCAAATGTAGCCTTGTCACCCAATGGAATGCAAAACTGCGAGCTCTCCAGGGGGGAGGGGGCACTTGATCAAATTATGTAAGGAACGTGCCGCCCAAGCATCAGAAACATACCTGACCTTGTACCAATTTTTCGAAAATGTTTCCCTGCATGAAACAATGAAGTTTTTTCCTTGAGTGCTCTTTTAAGAGGCTTAACGTGGAGCTGAAATTGTTCAATTTTCTTTTTTAGTCCCTCAAACGGTGGACGTCACTGCATAGGAGACTCGAAGCAATACAAAACATGCAATACAGAGGTAACGGCATAATATTCACGCTTGCTACTTCTGGCTCCCATGTTTGGGATGGTGCTCCTAAATCTTCCCTTTGTCTTATTGATAAAATCCAATTGTGGTCCGGGTTCGAGCCCAGCCACGGTAGCGTCACAGCCAGGGTCGAGGTCTTGATTAGTTAACACTACTGAGATCCTAGCGACTGGCGCTAAAACACCATTTCACCTTCACCTGACCCCAATCTACATCTATTAAGTGAATCCCAGTCATTGCTGCCACTGTCTTAAGCTGTTGTTGTTATGCAGAGCAGTCGTCCAGATTCAATTAGTGAAAACTGAGACTGTTGTAATAAGCCTTCCTCAAATGCACTCTCATTGGCAATGCCTTGCGGAGCTCTCTCTCGTCGATTTTATCGCCATTCAAGGATCAAGAGTATAATCTCTAAACCCTTGCGAACATCCTGATTTACAGCATCTTCCTTCAGCTCCTCTGCTTTTCAAATCTTGGACCTAAACTTTATAAACATGTCTTACAGATCTACTTCCCCAGTTAACTTTCCTGAATCGTATAAACAACCATTAATAAAATTGATATTACCCCTCCCCCTTCCCTAATTTTTTTTTTTTTGTCGGGGCTAGTTATGGACCTTGTCCCTTTTAAAGCTAATCCCAATACCATCGTTGAAGAAGACCGGTATGTGGATATTCAGCGAGGGATTGAGGATCTATGTGCGGCTCCACGAACATGCACATCAGGCTTGCAGGACTATACGATGCTACTGTCTGCCGTTCATTATGCCACATATTTAATTTGACCAGAGGTGTCATTGCTTTTGTCACACCCTTATTTATTGTGGCTTGTGGGTGTATTAACAGAGTATCGTCTGTGGCTTTGTTACACCTGAGATGCATTACAGACGTAAACAATGGCATACCACTGCATACCATGCATATAATACCACTAATACCAAGCAGATACCTTTACACTGCATATCGCAGTCTTTAAACCATCAAAGGATCTATAAATTTGCTATCTTCGACCCTGTTTAAAACTCTACATAGGAAGTTTGAGAAAACGATTGGCAGCTTCTCGAGTATTTACAGCTTTTTTTCATAAAACATAGCTTATCTCTCAGGCTAAAGCTTTCTCCATTGGGCAGATTTTCTCCATCTTTTCCAATCCCTTCGTGTCTTCTTTTTTGTTCGTCGCCCCACCATAAACTTTTTAGAAGAAAATTTTTTAAGACCACGAGCCTCATTTCTAGACAAAAGTGAAGATCAATCTTAGAATAAAGTGAACTTGGTCTTAATTGTAAGGCTGATGATAATTGGGTCTATTTAGAAATTAAGACCCTCAACCAACTGAACTTTGCATCCTGAAAATAGGCGAAAATTTAAGAACAGCCAGCCTCAGGCAAAATTAACTTGTTCTTATACAAAAAAGAATGTTATCTCTGAGATTTCAGAAAAATTGTACCAAAATACGAACCCAGAGCTTTTTAAAAGGCATGCTGTTGTAATATTTTATTCGTTGCAATTTATGTTTACTTGCTTTTTTTGAACAATTGATATTATTTTATCAATTCTTATCCCTTACTAGAAATGCACAAAGACAACAAATTTCAGAAAAGAACAATGTTCGAAATTCAACAACAAGACTGTCTCGTGGATTCCTGTTCTGAGCGAACGTAAGTGCCACAGAGTCATTGCCTTTTGTCACATCTTGACCGAACGATTTTATTTAACATACTAAAAGTTCCCAAACTAAGAGTTTCTTAATTTCAATGAAACTTTGAAACCACGTTTGAAACTTCAAAACCAAGAATAAAGCATTTCTTATTTTCTAAACCTAATTTAGGATAACCTACACTCATTTCTTTATAAGAAACCGAATATAAAAACTGTGTATGCCTCTTTCTAAAAAATCAAGAAACTCTCCTTTATGGATTTTGAAGTAAAAACAAACTAAGAAACTATTTCCGCTTTTAAATTCATCATTTTATTTTCTGTGTGCATTGTGTAATGTTAACGTAAAAATAAACCCCAGAGACTATCATACTTGGGTCCATACCATGAAGTTTCCATATTTAGACTACGAAGAACGTCATACTTCACATTAAACCTTATTTCACAAAATTCTCGAAACTTCCATTTCTAAGTTAAGAAACTCTGCAAGAAACTCTTACAATACCAGTCGTGCTTAAAATTTAGAAACCCTACTATATGGCTCAGAGCATAGTTTCTTATTAAAAAAAAATGAGTATATTTGGAGAGAAAATTGCGTTTAATTAAGAATGGATTGGCAAGTCTATTGATCCTACTTTGAGTATCCAGCCTTAGAGTGCTTAGTTTTGTTTGTTTCTTGCAGGAAGTCCATGTGTGTTATACTGCAGACAAGACGTGCCTGGAATACATTATTCTGTAAGATTTGCAGCGACTGTTACAGATGGCACTGAATGCAGAAAAGGTGCAGAAGGCATCTGTGTAGATGGAAAATGCGAGGTAAGGGGCCGGTATGAAGCTTCCTAGTGTTAAAAAAAGAAATAAGGTATTACTGTCTACATGGGTCATCACAAAACGCTGAAACATTATTGGCTAAACCTATATGTCTTGTTAAACAAAATGCATGAACGTTAAGTCACATGGCAGAAAGTTCCTTAAAGGAAAGGTAAAGAAACTTCTCCTCTTGAAACAAACAGAAAATGACTTTGAAGTTTTCAAAAAGAATGCCCTTCGCTTTTCAAGCAGTACTCATATATGTAATATTATTGCAAGTGTTTATTTTCTTGAATGGTAAACAAAAGGACAGGGGGCTTCGCGTTGTACAATTTGCAGAGTTCCTCGAAAATTTCAATTGAGCTGTTTACGTTTAGCTCAGTTTAATATGGTCAATTCTCCTGCTGGACTTAAGGGTTTCAGACCTATCCACTGTGGTATGCCACATTGTGTTTACTGTAATTCTCTTACTTTAAGTATACCAATTAGAATATTAAGACTGTAGTAGCTAGAAACAATTATACGCCTTTAATTTGATTCACAGAGACTTGGCTGTGACAATCAGCTGAATTCTAAAATGAAAGAAGACGCATGTGGAGTGTGTGGCGGCAATGGGACAACGTGTAATGTCATTCAGGGAGAATTCACCCAAATGTCTGGAGAAGGTACTTTATAACTTAACTTATATTACTTATACATAACATAACTTTACATAACATAGTAATGTTACTGATTTTTCAACTGTTCTTGACTATCCTTCATTCCTTCCTATGAATACACTCATGTTAACTGGACATATGCTGACACAGGATATTTATTCATCACAAGTGGGCTATAACAATTGTGGTAGCCCACTTGTGATGAATAAATATCCTGTGTCAGCATATGTCCAGTTCACTATATGTTCTATGCTCTGATGAAGGCTTTAAGCCGAAACACAAAGAAACACCTTGGCTTTTGAGGAGACCTGTGGCTGGAAGGACCTGGAGTTAGGCAGGCTACTTCATTGCACTGTTTAGTGCAGTGGAGTAGTCACCTGGCTTGTTGTCCAGAAGGTCACTGGTTCGAATCCCAGTCAAGGCAATTATAACAATTGTGGTAGCCCACTTGTGATGAATAAATACACTCATGTTATATTGTGTTCTTTTTATCTAACGCTAAAAACGACAACTTTTATTTTTATTTTTGCTAAATATGTTGGTCTGTTACTAACACTTACTTAAAACTATTACAATGTTTAATTTTCTTAAGAAAACTAAGGTATTTTTTGTTTCCAGGCTATGTCACAGCAGTTGTCATTCCACCTGGTGCAAGAAACGTTAAAGTCCAAGAAGAAAAACCATGTGCCAGCTTTCTTGGTACGCCTGTATGCTTATTTGTCACTAATTACTTAGTTCTGTAATACGTTACCATTGTTTTCCTTCGATTCTTGTCATCTGTTAGCCTTCGTTAGAGCATTGTTATTGATTTTGTAGCACTGAAAGGAGACCGTGGTACGTACCATATAAATGGCAACTGGAAAATAGAACTTCCGGGCGAATTCGATGTGGATGGAACGATTGTGTATTACCAAAGGAAGGGAACCCAAGAGACTTTCTTCTCAAAGGGACCAACTAGAGAGCCTTTACATATAATGGTAAATATAGTTTTATTATTACTGTATAAGTTTGTTCTTTTTTCACCATACCTTTCATTCATTTGCTAGGGGATCAGCGACCGTCCGTGATCGTGAGCAGCGACCGTCTTTGATCGTTTGTGTTGTGTCCCTGCTCAAGGAACACACTCACGATTTCGCTCACGCCAAACGATAGTCACGTACCTGAGTTTTATTTGACCATGCCCTTTTGCCACTCCAGTACTGGGCTACTTAACACGACAATACACGACAACTACTTAAAGGGTCAGCAATGGTGTATCATGCAATTCGGAAGAGTTTCAACGAGTTCGGATTTTCAGATTGTTGGAGTCTTTCGATTGCCCTCGATCCCATTCTTTGACACTGTGCTAACCTAAGTTGCACTTAGTGCAATACTAATTGCTTTATGTATACATAAGTAAAAGTATTAACTCCTAAGGTTTCATTGAATTATCTCATTCGTTTCCAGGTACTGTTCCAGGATTTCAATTTCGGCATCAAATACAAATACACTCTTCCTTTGAAGAGCAACAAAACAGAAAAGACAGAACACCCTTTAACGCATAAGAGCGGCTCATATGGATGGATGCAAGGACCCTGGGGACCTTGTTCTGTGTTTTGCGGTGGAGGTGAGCTAGACTTCTTATTACATAATATCTACTCTGCAAACAGCAACGACAACCTTTTGCAGCAACAGCAACTGTCTGCATTTCTACATTTAATGTAGACTTGCTTCCCAAGTCCCTAACTTTCGCTCACATTGAATTGAATTGATGTTGTTGTTGTTCGCTTCAGTTTGAGCGTCCAGCAATTCAATTCAATAGCGATAACTGCGACTCATGTAGTAAGTCTACATTTAATGTAACGGCCCCAATGCTCAGAGTCGTTTTTAGCGAGAAATCTGTCAGAATTGTGCTAAGGAGGGAAGATTATAACTCTATCATAGGTCTGTTGTACCACTTACCTCCAGAATGGTCTTAATAGCCTTTAGGAGTGTATATACTGAGGACTACAGTTGTGGCAAGGCAAACTTGGTTTCTTGCTTTTTGTATCTGGGGTCTTTGTGCGCTTATCAAAATGAATTGTTGCTGCAGAGAAGTGCGAAGCGTCTGCGTAACAGCAATATGAATGGAAATAGTGAACGTTTTGTTGGGGTGGATAGGTATATCAACGTTCAGCTCATGTTAGTTTAGTGTTCCTTTTTGTATTATTTTGTAAAACAAGCAAGCAAGTGTCCTTAAAAGAAAGGCAAATTGCATGATATCGAAGCTGTAAAGCAATAAGGCCATCTTCTTTACACTTCAAAGATAATTAGGTACATAATTACGGGTTAGATTTATTACACGAGTCTGAGTTATCAGAGCTACCACCTTTAAGTAGCTTTTGCTGTCAGAAGGCTGCTCAAACTAGCGCTTGGCTGCTAAATAATGTACCGAATCACTGTGTTTTTGATCTAGATTATATGAGTGGAAACTAGGAGTTGTGTTATAAGTCTAGTTTCAGGTTTATGGCCCGAAATGAAAAATGAATTCATTGATAGGCAAGGCAAACTTCTTTCTCTATGTCACTAAAACAATTTCTGTACATCTACCAAAATATATCGTATATGGCTAAGAACATCGATTAAACTGATTTTTCATAATCTGACTTAGCTATAATATTCTTTTCTGTTAGGCATAATGCGACGAAAGGAATCACGCTGCATCCATATTATTGGCAACAACGTCACTGTAGTTGGAAATGAATTTTGTTCTGGTGCAAAGAAGCCCCCTGTTGAAGAAAAAACATGTCAGGAGAAAAAATGCCCTGTTGTGTAAGTGATACCAGCCAAACGCTGGTTGTTGACTACATTGATTTGCTTGAGTACGCGTAGGACTTGATTTCGCGTGGACTTCAATTTGCGCATTTCAAAT
The DNA here is from genome assembly GCA_014526335.1 of Chrysaora quinquecirrha. Classification (NCBI taxonomy): domain Eukaryota; kingdom Metazoa; phylum Cnidaria; class Scyphozoa; order Semaeostomeae; family Pelagiidae; genus Chrysaora; species Chrysaora quinquecirrha. The sequence continues at coordinate 1,033,089 of JACTAT010000056.1, read as the reverse complement.
TCGCGTTTTCAAATCGATACATTCCGCAATAATGAAGCGATAACATGTACGTGTATGTATGGACAGATTCTTGTGCAGTTATTAAATTGGTGCAGCCAGAGACGCAAAACCCACACACCTTCACACCTGGTTTGGAGGAAGGTTTAGGCTAGAAATGAGGAAGCTTTTCTTAAATTTTTTTCATATATTTGAATATTCAATTGTGGAAAATAAATCACCAATAAATACCTAGAATCATAAAAAATGATTGCATGTAGATCCTCAGGGTATATTTCAAAATGAATCAAAGTAGAAAAATCTCTAGGCTTGCTCGATCATATGGTAAAAGAGAGAAAATCTGTGAGGAGATATTGCCTATATATGTTGCCTGAAATGAACCTTTTTCGATATCACGTTCATTTTATATTTGCAATAGTTTTTAGTCCTTTATTTTACCTGAACTGAACTTATCTATTTGGACGTGTTATGTTCTATGTTTACAATAGTTTTTAGCCCTTATAACATGAAATCAAAGAAATAAGTATTTAGATTTTACATAAGAATTTTCTCGTGTGCAATCAACCCTTGTGGGCCAAGGTATATTATGTTATAATGAGGAAGGTTGATAACACAAATTTCAGTTTGGAGGAAGGTCAATAAGTTTTTGCAACTCTGTGGTGCACATACCTAAAGACGCACGAAAGTTGTGAACACTCAGGAAGGTTGGTCGGTAGTCGCTCATTGAGATTGAGATCATTTTCGGATGCACCTTATGTAAAACCTTTGTGGCAGCCTTTATACGGTCTTATTAGTGTAATCATGAATAGTGCAGAATAGCTTTTATGCTCTGCTCCTCAAATTTATACAGAACGTATTGCATGGTGAAGTTAGAAGTGAAATTTGTGAAGTCATACCTTTTATAAGAATAAAGTATATCTGAATTAAAACTTTAATTCGAATTTTTTTTAGATGGGCTGTTGGTCCTTGGTCTCCTTGCAGTCAAACGTGTGGCCTTGGACGTAAATATAGAAGTGCACAATGCGTGGCACAGCAACAAGATGGCCAATGGAAACAAAGTCCTGTTGACAAATGCTCAAAGATAAACCAGAAACTCTGCAGATTTGTGTTGAAAAATCTTGTTATTTGAATTGGAGAACTGGCCCCTGGTCGAAGGTTAGCGGTCCTGTTTTCTGTTTACTTTGTCGAACTCAATTAATTGCGAAACCAATAGAAAGTAACTGAAAGCTGTTTTTGACTAGTGTGTATTAAGCATAAAACGCATTAACAATCGGGTTTGAAGAGTAAGATCTGCATTTTGCTACGTTTGCAACTAATAATGTTTATATTCTGAAATGGGAAAATGCTTTAAAGCGATTTGTAAATTCTGAACTACTAAAAAACTATCGTGCCGTGTCGGAATTTGCTATATATTGAGATTCTTAAGTATATATTTTATGTGAGAGCAGCTTGCAGGTTACGGAAAGGTCTAAACTAACTATTAAACGAGGATTGTGATTAGCTACCCGTTGCCGTGCACGAGGTCATTGGATCGAGACATAGTTTTCTTGTTTATAATACAGCACTCTTGCCTTCCCTCAGGCATCATATAAAAGTATTTCAAAAGGATCGATGCCCAAGACTTATTATAGTAATCTGAAATAGATAAACCCCACAAAAACGGCCCAAGTTTAAGTGGTCTGTTCATCTAGTTTTCTCAAGAGATTTAGTACTGGTCTCTTCTACTTTGATTAATTGTTGCTAATACATTTTTAGTGTGATGCTGAATGCGGGCGTGGTGGAATGAAAAGTCGTAACGTCACATGTCCATTGAAGAATGCATGCAGTCTTGCTAATAAGCCAGTCTCACAAAAGTTTTGCATCACTCCGAAATGTTCCTACCAATGGATTCCATCAAAATGGTCAGAAGTAAGTAGAAGTTTAAAATGTCTTAGGATCTAGTTTTTGACATGATAATTTAGTGCTTGTCATGAATTTAATATTATGCAACAAAATTCCTGGGATAGTGTGTGATACCTTATTGATTCATGGAGTTGATAAAACTGCACAGATGCTGACTAAAACAAGTCTATATTTCAGCTTTTTTCTTCATCAATCGCAGAAATATCCAAATCAATCTGGTTTTTCCACAAGTGGCATACCACAATAGATTGGATTTGAACCAGGACTTCATGACCAGAGAGCCAACGGAGCTATAGAGATCAATAAAATCACCGAGTAACTCTCGAAGTCATACAGCCCATGGCTCTTCCCCCGTTTGACTTTTGTGTTCCGGCTTTGCTGCGCCTTCTTAAGAACACATATTTATAAATATTTGTCATCAATGAGTCAGTCTGAGGTTTTTCTGCCAAACAATATTTGGCAAGATCACTTTTTCTGTTTGGCTTTCGACCATGGATAACCTTTCATTTACGTTCTTTGAACAGAGTTGCAGTTCCTCTTTTCGATTGTGCTTTGTAAGACTTACCGTCAAAGGGCTGTTACATGGAGAAAATCATTCTTGGGGGCTTATTCAATGTTGAAGCTCAGTTCTAATTGAAGACGTAGTCAGTGGAATAAACAACACAATCGTCTCTCAAATGTCGTCTGACTCCGTGTGCTCTCTCCGCGCACGTGAAACTCGTTGAGTAAAGACCCCGGCAAGATATTCAAGAGGAGACTTATTCAAAAGTTAGCCTTTGTATGTTCTGTTGAAATTATACTAAAATGCATGACCAAAATTACAGAAAGCAAAACTTCCTCGATGGTACCAACCCCAACCCAGGGTAAGGTATTTGAGACAGTCACACCAATGTAAAAATGGGTTCCCTATTTTGACTGGTTTGGCAGGGTTGTGGAGGGGGGTTGTTCGAGAGGAGCTAATTTAATTTAATTTAATTTAATTCATATTTCCAGTGCTCAAAAGAGTGTGGCTCAGGTCACCAGGAAAGACTAGTAAAATGCAGAGAAGTATATACGATGCAAGAGAGTCCAGGAAAATGTCCAGTCTCACTTAAACCTAGAGCTAGAAGGAAATGTTTGGTAAATCAATGCAATGATCAGTTAACTACAACATCAAAAACTAGTTTAACAACTAAAATTAATAATGACTCTGCTCTTGAGATCCCTGTTGGAGCTCCCACAGCCGGTAAGAAGTTCTGCTTTGTTTAGTTTATTTGATATTTTCCGTTAGCTAGGCTTGTATTTCTTGCTTAAGGATCTTGACTACTAAAGTGAAATCTAAGGGATGCATCATTTAAGCTTGATTTTTTAAGATTATGTAGAATGATTTTGCTCTTGCCAAACGATCAAACATTGTTGATCCAACATTTTAAATTTGCCTTACAACAAATGTTCAAAAGCAGTTTTGCTTGACGCAAACAAAAAACTTTGGAACGAGCAATGTTTTTGGACGTGGCCAAACCGTCAAAATTTTGCTTGACAAGCAAATTTCACATGTTGGACCAACAATGTTTGATCATTTTGCGAGGGCCTAACAATCGCTGAAATCGTGGGTCATCATGGGCTCAACATTGCAGAGTCTTGAAAGCAGACGTGGATTCATCTAGCAAGATTTCTACGCTTCAGTTGCGATCTGCTACCATTAGGCTCACTACTCGTTATAATCGTCAAATACAGTCGTGCCATAATCTGCGATAATCGTACGACTTTAAGTAGTGCGATAATCGTACGATTGTTACAACCTATGTCGTTAAATGTGCCATACGATTGTTACGCCCCTATGAAAACCGGGCTTTAATATGAGTTTAAGAAAATTTGGGGCCCTAGGGGCTTCCAGTTGCTTTCGAAAATTGCCCAACTTTCGATGGCGACAAAAAAGTTATGTCTAAATTATGGCTCCATTTGATTATGATGAAATTTGCGACTATGTTGAATAGTGAGCTTTAGCTGCATATTTCTATCTTTCAGCTCCAATTATGGATCTCAAAAATTGCAAGAAAGACAGATTAGCGCCTTGGGCATGTGAAATTCTTGTGGACTCTTTCTTCTGTAGCCAACGAAAAGACGCTCTCAAATGCTGTGTTACATGTAGGAAAAAGATAGGTACTCGTTGAAATTCATTACATAAACAAATTGTTGCGTTTAGCTAACAAATATTTTCCCAAGCCCAAAACGTAAATTAATTTACTGACTTGTTCTTGTCACGCGTTGTTATTTGGTCCAATTGCTTGTAAATTTCTCCTCCGGGCTGTCTGGGCTGTGTCGGCGCTTTTAGGGTTATCGCTTTAGCTGTGTGCGGATCGACTTCAGCTTGTAGAGTAGTTTTAGCGGTTCGTAAGTATAAACATTGTAAAAACATTGTCTGCGTTTTATCCCGGTGGAAATTTCCGAGACTTTGTTTTTAGAGCAGTTCGTTACACCATTAAGGGTTTTTGATTGAGTATGCCTTTTTTGTGTTTAACGCCAGGATGAAAAGATTTTGAAAGTAACAACGATATCTGGCTATGCTTTTCGCGGTTTTCTGGTTGAATCTCCATAAAAAAGTCTATTACCATAGTCAACGCCAGTTACCTCTGCCTCTTAGTCTGTCCTTTCCTCGTCTGGGGAAAACCTCGTCGTGTATCGTTCATTGATCTTAGCAATAAACCAAATAATCGACTCCATTTTCCTAGACGCCATTTCATAGGTCTTTGTTTCGCCTCTTTCCATTCTACGAAGGTCATCTTTTTGGGCTTTCATTTCATTTTCAACCACCAGCACGAAAGGCCTATTACTTGTCTTTAGCGAAGCTGATTGATCTATCCAATAATGTCATTTGATCCATCGCTAAGGCCTATCCAAGTCTTCCGCCTATTTCTGCTCTTTCCTTTTCAAAACTTGGAACTTTACATATGGTCAAGTCTTATTCTATGATGCTATTTAACTGACAAAAACCTTTAACTGATTCTTAACCTGTTTCTTTAATTGGTATTGCGATGGTAAACTGATAGTGGTTAACTAGTTGCGATGCAGACCGTTGCTGTAACTTTGTAGCAAACGTGCGCTGGTGTGAACCGGTTGTGACCGGCTCGCGGTTGTCTGCAGATTTGTGAAGAGTTGTGTTTGGAGAAGTACCTTGCCACAGCTAAAGAATTCTCTCCGGAAAAGCTTCGATGCTTCTACTTTTTGCTATGCTAAGAGAAACTATAAGAATATATAGACGGCTTTGGGGTTTAGCAAAGTTGACGTACATATTGTCCTTGTCGTTGCTCTCGGTGTTGATTGAGTTATATTTTAGTGTTTTTGTTGATATTTTTATTATTTATAGAATAGTTTCTGAGTTGCTTAGAAATTAGCGATCTTTGTGTGTGATTTAAGCGTAATTCTCCTTTTACCTTTTCTTTGCAATGACGATTAAGACGTATGTACTCAGCATTTAGCTACTATTTTTAACTGAAGTACCTTACAGAGGCATTTGCATAAAACGCATTAGAAGCAGTACGAATGCAATTGCTGACTGAAAGATGGTATTCGTGATTGGGACATTCTATTCACTATGTTTTTAGAGCCCTGTAGACTTCAAAGACGAAAAGGCGTTTTAGTAGCTCTAGAGCGGGTAGTTGAGGGGGCTATCATCAAGTATTAGTACAGCTCTCAATGAACCTGTTGATAAATAGGGCTAAAGAAACGGTGTGTTCATAGCTTAAGATTTAAGACAGAGATTAGAGTAAGCGAGAGTGAAAACAGATAACTTAGACGAACCTGTCGCTAGTGGGGAAAGGCAGGAATTTGACAGAGCTTTTCAAGTGCTCTTAGTAGCTGTTTTTGCAAATATGCATACAGTAAGAATCCACCGCCAAGAAAAACCTTGTGTTTAAGACGACATTGGTCTCTTACTAAAAAATAAATTCGATTTTGTAAAATGCCCATTTACTTAATTTCTTTTAATGAATTCCTTAATGTTGAAAAAAATCCGCCGGGAGTTTGTTTTTCGGAGTGTTCTTAGCCACGACTCTTACTGTATGTAAATGGTATAAACTTCTCTAAAAATAACGATGTTGGGGAAAGCTCTGAAAAAATACGCTATTGTAAACTACTTATATTGGTATGGCTTTGATTTATATTCGATGAAATCGTTGATAATCAAATGACAACTATCTATATTTATAAAATCTATAATGTTGATATTTTGTGGTAGAATATATTTTTCAATTCAGATGTATTAACCTGCTAGTTTATATGTAATAGAATTCTGGGAATCAACAAATTATATAATGATTATTATATCCTATATTACTATTGAAAATAATCGGGCTAAGTTCTCTATATTTGTGATTCGCTGTGGCTGCTTAGAGTAGTTATGTTGTATTACCTGGCTGAGGAAGAGTAATAAGAGGGCTAATTTATTTCTAACTTTGTTTTCCAATGCTAATGGCTGGTCTGGTAAATGTAAGCCCCCACAAGATACAGTGGTTTTTGAAGGGAAGCAAACATACTTAAGCAGGCACATCGTCTGTGAAAGAAGTGGTGTAAAAAGTTGACTAGAGCCTTGCCTGCTACTTCTAGTTGTCAAACTGCCCCCCTGCCTTTTCCTACATGGCTAATTATCCCCCATGTAAAATTCCACCCTCGCTGATTCCTACTCTTCAGCAACTGGTCATCTGAGAGTAATATTAATGCATGTTATTCTGTGACTAAAACAACTCAAACTGCTGTATACAAAATGTCCCTGACTTTTTCAAAAGTCTGCCGTTCTGGAATATCCCAGGGCGTTTGCTTTCACACTAGAGCTCTGATCCAAACTTATGTGCCACTTCTTTAACAGAGAAACGTTGTCTCGATTTCGAATTATATAAATAACACTAATAGTTAATTTTGATATTCTAAACAAGCCATCACTTGTAACGTTATTAAGTGTAGTAATAAATAAGTATTAGGAATGTTTTTTTAGTTTTTTAGGATGCTGAGAAGAACATTTTAAAATGGTTCATGTTAATACTAGATGGATCGTCAAATTACTTGCTTGGTTGAACAAGCGTATTTCAGATTTGTTAATTATTTCTATTATTTTATGGATTATTTTCATGTGAAATTGTTTTGCCACTGTTGTGTTTCTCTTTGTCTTTTCAACCCTTAGAAATGTTCAAAGCATTTTTTCTATAAAGACATATGATCAGTACCCTTCAGAGAGTGAGGGGGTGCACTCTGTATGTACCCCTCTGGCCAGAAATGTAGTCACTATTAGAGACAGGCATGAGATAATTAGAGAGCAGGGTGAGAAAAACAGTTTCCTTACTCCAATCCCCCCTATGTATGTACCCCTTTGACTGCAATGTGGTCACAGCTGGAGAGAGATGGGGGATAATTAAGAGAAGAGGGTCCAAGAGTTTTTATTTGGAATTAGATCCTACCATACACAATCAGATCAGCAATGGTGTTGGTACCCCTACCCCCTTTCACCAGGGGTAGCTTGGCATCCCTCTGGATATAAGATTGGGTTTAATTAGAGAGAGGTATGCTCAAATTGGAGACATTATCTTTATTTGTCAATTTCATAAGAAAGATAAATAAGACCATTGAATTGGTCAGTTAAGAGTCAGTAGTGATAACTAACAAAAATAACAATGTTTGAAGAAATGTGGAGGTGGTTACCAATTCTATTTCATTGCTATGGTGTTGGTTGGGTATTATTTGTAACAATGTCAATTGTTGCAGAAACTTTCCACTGTAAATGTCAGTGAGGGCAATGGGATACTTAATCCTAGCTTTACTGTTCTGACTTCAGTTCAGGAATGTGTGACTGGATTATTGGAATAATATCTGACAATGAATCCACATTCATATCAGCAAGTTTTCTTGATTCCATATTTTTGTGATTATTTAGCAGAACTGTGGCTAAAAGGACAGAAAAGGACGTATTCACTACTTGTGGCTAACATCATATAGTTAAACCCTTAAAACAACTACTGCAATATTTTTACAAATATTGTTAAAGTGGGGGGGGTTCTGGTAACCCATAACCTAAAACAAACTGAAGAAATCAGGTTTTCCATCCACTGATTCTTCAGTGATTCTTGGGAAAGTTGAAACTACATCCAAATGAATAATGCCACAACCAATTGGCCAAAATTCATGTTTAACTCTAACTTTAACTTTAACTCTACAAACATGTTGGAGAAAGTTAATGACTCTGTCTTTGCATATACTGTATCTGCCAAACAATCAGAATTAGAATGCTTAAGATGAAGTAACATTTTAAATGAATATTTCATCTTACTTGATCCAGCTCTTTGACCACATAAAATATCAAATTCTCCATCACCAACAACTATTATTTCATTTGGGCTTATACTCCACTGAGATGCAATATGTAGAACAGGTGCAGGGTCTGGCTTTACTGGCTTGAAGTCTCTTGTCAATATCTAGAATTTCAAAGAAAAAAGAATAACAAAAATAATGAAGCAAATGAGATGCACACTGCGTAGAGTTGTACAGAAGGTGTAGCCAGGCATTTTCAAACAAGTGGGTCTTGCATGGAAAAATGTGAAGCTGTTGTAGAAAGGTAAGTGCAAGTTTTTTGACATTGAATGTATTGCTAGTGTACTTGTGAAATTTCTAGATTGTCTAATAAGGATGGTTATAAAACCCGAAAAATCCACTTCAGTGTACCACCAACTGGCGAGAAAGAGCTGAAAAGGGGTGTGGCACTTTCAATATTTTGATCACTTTCATAAGGCTGCATCTTTTTTGGAAAAATTAGGGGTACACTCACAAACTTTGGCTCAACAAGCTCTGCCTCACCAGTTGCAGTCAGACAAGGTGCTGTTTGTGGATAAATGGCTGTTTGATCTCTTTGTTTTGATGGTGGCAAAAACAGACTTTCCCACATCATCATCACTGTATATGAATAAAATAAGACATGAATTGTATTCTTAATTTTTTACTCACTATAGAAAATGTGTCATTCGTTAAATTGCTAATACCGAACTCTCGACATTTGCTGAAAAAGTGATTCACACTATTCAGATCATTTCTGGTTAAAAGAGCTAAGTTTATTTTGATTTTCTCCGTTAGAAATTGGAACAGTTCGTCAATCCCTGGTTGAAGTTTCAAGTTATCTCTACCCTCTGCTTCAAAGGATTCAATAATCGCCATTGCTTCGGATTTTTCGTCTCCAGACAAAGTTGCAACATGGCCTAAAATGTCGACATTACTTTCGATCTGCAGTTGTTTCTTTAGTTGTTTAAAATCCAGACAGGGTATCGTCAGAGTACCATCTAAGTCAAATACAATACCACGAAGAATGGTTTTGTTTAATTCCATTAATCCGCGTAGCTTAGAGAAACATCGACTTGCAAGCATCAAAGCGCTTGTTCAACGTGCATTTATTTGGTGCAGTGCATTCGTGTGAATGAAATCGGCAATGATTTTGGCTAGGCCACTTTTTCTGCGTTAATAAAAGGTAACATTGAGCAAAACATGGTGCGATACAAATTTATCAATCTAACAAAATTTAAATTTCGTAAAACAAATTGAAAATGATTTATTTTCTAAAACAGAGGTGAAAACAAGAAACCAATTTTGAAAATTGCTACATATCTGCACATTTTATAGATATTTTTCAATCTAATGTAATTAATGTTATTCATTTGCGTTCCTGGAACTGCAAGCCCGAATGGGAGTCTGGTATCAAGTTAGTGAAATGTGATTATTGAAGCGAGTCCAAGATTCAGTATTTGAGTAATGGCGGTCAAGCGTCTAAGTTGTCAAAGCAAAATTTCGCAAATATCAAATTCATAACGGTTAACAGAAGAGTTTCTAGTTATGCAGCCGATTAAACAGCCTAAAAGAGTGAAGAGACATGGAACAAACGTAAGTATGAACAGAAGACATAGGCATACGGTTAATTCTAAAGATTCTGTTGTCTTGTCTTGTGTATGACTGTTGTATTGCTAGTGGCTAGGCCATATTAGAGACCACAGAGATTTGGCCCTCTCCTCCAAGAATGACCTTTTTCGATAGAAATGACTGAAAGGCCCTCTAGACAGGCTTGCATCTGCATATGATTTGAAACAGAAAGTGCAATTCTGTGTAAAATAACTAATTTGCAATCTAATCATGATGATCGAGAAAGACCTTTCCTCTGAAACAGAGTGCATGCATGTGAACGCAGAGATAATTACACTCTTTTTTTTTATAAGAATACTATAAATTTTGTCCAGCCTCAATATTCTTAAAAAATGTCCATTTTGAGCCTGAATATATTCTTAAAGTAGTTAAAAGAAAAATCATCTGATATGGTCGAGCGAAAGAAATATTTTACTATTATAACAAAAAGAATGTTGTTAACAATCATGAAGTTTCATTCTAACATTGCAAAACAGGCATCTGCTGGAAAATGAGACACAAATATGCGAGCTGAGGCTGAGCATATTCTTACAATATTCTTAAAAATAGGCTGATTCTGAGCCTGAATATTCTTATAAACATTATTCTTATAAAAAATAAGAGTGTAATACTGTAGAACCATTGAAAAGAATGGAAATCTACAAACACAAGAGCTCATCATAAACTCCTATAATCTGCAGAATAGAGCAGTTATAATTTGTGGCATCTATGTGCTGAATCATATGTTAGTGCTTATACTAGATGTGGAATGGAGTCAATGGAGTCAACTGCCAGATAAAGGGCATTTACAGGTCTTGATTTCAGTGTATTCTTTCAATTGACTTAACACTATTCTCTTTATAGCTCAGCACTGTGAACCTTGGTTTGAACTATGGATTTGCACCAGTCTCCTCTTCCACAACTAGCACGATTGCAGCCAATAAAACAGTAAGTACAGGTATTTTGAGAACATTTTCAATCAACAAAACTTAAATCCAGAAATTCTAGTGTACTGGGAAAACTGTAGAACTTTGAGAGCCTTAAAGTCTACAGATCTGTGCAAACCTGACCATTACTGACAGAGGGTGCATGGTATGTGGCACTTTTTTGAAAAATCTAATTAATTAAGAAACAAAGTGTTCTTTGTCAATACATCATGAGACTAGTCAACAAACTAAGAAACATATGTCATACCTAGTTAGTCTGCAGATTCACCCTGCAAATTGCTTGCTCCAAGCAATCTGCCACAAATCTGCAAAGGGATGGAATCTCAGTTGTAGCCACAGTTCAAGAAGCCAAGCTGCCCTGCACCAACATTAGGCTGAGCTGTCACTTCTTTGACTTAAAGTGTTTGACCCCTATCAAGGCAAAATTTCAGATACGTCTGAATTGACTAGTCTCTCAGATTCCCTAAGTTTAGATCATTATGGAGACTTGATTGGCTAGACTCAGTTGTACAAGTTCTCTGGATCGGTTCAGGTTTCAGCTTGGGCGACCCAAATAAGCCTTGCCCAGACTTTGGACTGTTACTGTAATATGCTACTTTTCTATTGCTTTTTGAAATGAACACTTTTCTTTCTTCAGTATTTATATCAAAGATGCTATCTTGCTATAGGTAACTTCTGATGAACTTGGACTCAGCATTGGAAATGCACCACGTATGTTGAGCAATCGAAGCTATTCATCTGGACTCCCACGAAGCAAAGTTGCTTCACCTCAGAAGCAAGATAGACCAACTTCTGGTGACTCATGTAAGCTCTCCATCCATTATCTTAAAATCGAAATATAATTTTTGGCCAAACATGTCCCACTTGTTATAAATTTGGGCTTCCTATATTTTAATTTTGTATGTATCTACCTTATTAACTCCAAGCTTCAAGTGAAACATAAATATGTTTGGGTAAGCAAGATATTTGAGCTATCTAGAGCAATATTAATGCTGAAAGACCTCAAGAACACCAAGAAATGATTGAGGTAATGAGGGGTTTAGTTACAAGAATTTGATTTTAAGAAAATCAACTATATGTCCTTAAAATTGAGGAGAAATATCTTAAACATGATAATGGGCATTGATCTGTGAAAGTCTTGTCTATTGAGTAATTTAGAATAATATGAATAGAAGATATCTTAAATAAATAAAGCACTTCTTGATCATTCACATAGAAACGATGGCATTGCGTTTCCTGAACTTCGAATTTTGAATTAAGCACCAAAACGAACCTTGAAAATAGCCCTTGTTGTTGCATCATTGTCAAAAGATTGCATTTTGGTCGATGCAGGCAAAATATGCAGGGCCGTCGCTATGGGGGTGCGGGGGGTGCGGCACCCCCCCTGGCCTCAAGACTTGTCGGCAACTTGTATCTAATTCGGGCGTTGTTGGCAACTGAGAAACTTCCCTGCATGTGCATCATATTATAACTGAACGATAACAATATCCTGTTGTATATTACTACGTAGTATTTGAAAGTTAGTTAAAGGAACAATTTTTTATGCAAAAACGACGGATCAAGAAAGATAAATCGCTTAGAACTACAATGTCTTCTGTCGTCTTTGGAAACCTTCGCATGAATTCGAAGACGTCTTTGGGTCTTCACAATTAGCACTGCTTTAGCCCTTGCTTCATTGCTTCATGACTGACGACACGACAGTCTACTGTATGTATATCTCCATATCTCCATTCGTAAATGGTCCATTGGCTCTAAAGCTTATGGGGTCGCAACATCCCACAATCATTCTAATCAGTCCGTCTTTATGTCGATCTCTATTGGATTAGCGAACTGAATAACGGCTCAGAAAATTGTAATTTAAAGGTCCCGAAATGGTCATTAGAGCGATTCTAGCTCAATAATTCTCAAAATTTTCCCGGGGAGCATGCCCCGAACCCCTAGTCAAAAATGCTTTTCGGGCTCATTTTTATTTAAGTTTCCCCTTTTTCTTGTGCCCCTCAACTTTTAAAAAAATTTTTATGCCTTCCAGAGCGGGCCCTTAGACGCATCATAGCAGGCAGGCCACACCCATTTTGTCGGCAAATTTACGTTCGGCACCCCCCCTGCTTGAGAGTTCTAGCGACGGCCCTGAGTTGAAATTGCCACATAACTCTCGAAATCATACAGACCAAGGCCCTCCTCCTGTTTGACTTTTCCATGTGTTTTGGCTATGTTAAACCTTCTTCAGCAACACACATATTTGTATTTATTTTCATAACTTCATTCGAATGACTTTGTTTCGCCTATTGCATTAAGCTCTATAGCTCAGTGAAAACGTTGTTGGCTCTTAAGTCATCATTCATCATTTATGACAAATATAGCATTGGTGTGCCATGTCCAAGAAGCTCAAGTACTAATGGCCAATTATTCTGCCGGTCTATCCCTTTCAGGCAGTTCTATTTCTTTTTTAGTTTTTGTTTCGAACCAAGAAGACCAGTCTTCTGGACCATCTACGGGTAAACTTTCCTGGCAAAACGTAGCCAATAGTTACAGCTTGCGGAGAGGTATTGCTCATACCAGCAAAGTATTACATGGAACAGCTCATAATCTTTACCATATAAATCAATCGTTTACCAATCACACTGCTAGCGATACAAAGAAGGATGAGAGTGCCAGTGACACACAGACCAATGCGGCTATCAATCAGTCAAGTTCACAGTTCTATTTACCAGGTACTTATCTGAACTGCTTTAATTTGCTTTGATGCTGAATCACTTTGAATATTGATGGTCACGGTGTTTGTTGATTGTTTGGAATTTACAGGGACGTTCTTTCCAGCGGGTGTTTCAGTCCAGTCTTGGAAATATTTTATTTTAATGGAATATGTAATAGTGTAACCGGGCCTTAGATTACGATTAGCGGAGACATCGTAAAAACCCGCAGGCTGATTGAAAACACAATACTGATGTAGCTTCAGTTTTCTTATAAGTGCATTTCGCTCCGCATTTGGATATAAATACAGCCTTAGTCAATCTTTCAGTCAATTTTCCTTTACACCCGGAGGAGTGTCCGAAGAAACAAGCTTTGCTAAAAGACGTGGCAATGTGATGGCTCTTATTTCGGGGATAAAATTTATTAAAAACCACAAAGAAGGAGAATATATCTTTCTGAAAACTTTGCAGAATCTTTATATTCTTTATATTGAAATAGTCTCTACGGATCCTTAACTCTGTGATTTATAAGCATTTTAAGGGTAGATGTTCTTATAAGTTGTGGTTCTTCAAACGAATCTTAAATCTTTCGAATTATTTCGTGTTTCATAATATGTGTTAATGTTAGTGTTTACAGTAATGATCTGGCACTAATTTAAACTAACATAGAGCAAGCTGGAGATTGCATTAAGTTTTGTATTAAGTTTTTAACTAAGTTTTGTACTGCGTATTACAGAACGAAAATGCACATTCAAGGCCGTCGAGAGCGCACCAGATACCCCAAGCAGTGTGGTTCTTTACCGAGCATTTCTCCAGGCAGTCTGATTCAAAGAAAAGATAACTCTTCCAAGGGCGCTCGCCGGTGTCTCAGAGTTCAGTTGCGTTGCCGCTATTTCGTCTTAAGGCCCATTTCCACTTCGTTCGCATTCGCTGTTCGCTATTCGCTAGCCATCAAAAAAGGCGAACGCGAAGCGGTTTTGATTTCTGCTCAAGTTAAGCTCAAGCTTTCGAAAAATTTTACTTTGTATATCGCGTAAAATTGATCAAGGCTGTATTGTGTTTGCAAGCGAGCGGCGAACCGCAAATTCGCTGGCGAACAGCGAATGCGAACGAAGTGGAAATGGGCCTTTAAGATGGTGATCGTTAAACATCGCCGAAATAATTTACTTGTCTTCATCTGATGTCTTTAAAAATGTTTACAACGTTCCTTTTTACCACCAATCTTAATTCTCCAGGTGACAGGGTAATTTTCACGGAAATTCCAGCAGCGCCTGGTATTCCAGTCGTTTACAGAATCGAAGACGAAAGACTTGCTAATCCTGATAAGCTCAATCTTGACAGGTAAGATCAGTTTATATATCTACCTTAGTAGCAGAGAAGAGTATCTACCGCTCCTAGTTCTAGCTTCAGATGTTTTCAAGCCCGGCAACTTTCCACTCTGCTGCTGGATAGTGAATTTTGAGATCACATACACTCAGTAGTAATTTTTGGAATATCAATGCCAGGCCGACCTCCTCACGGGGACTAAGAGTGTTAGTGCCAAAGGGCTTTTGACATCTTCAGTGGTTCTTATCATCGAAATCAAATTTGAGACCGGCCTGCCATTAAAGCTGATAATCTGAGTCACAGAAAGCAACTCTTTGCACCTTGTAATATGTGCTGCCTACTTTTTTTGTACTGCAGAGCTTAAAGCACAAATGGTGCAAGTGCTAACCACTACAATACGCTGTTATTTTTGCGCCGTTTAGTTCCACTATTTTTATGGTTGCTTCCCATTGTAATAATAATGAAAGCAAAATTCTCTCTTTAGACGTGGCTTGACAGTCTGTCCTATTCTCGAAGGAGAAGAGAGCCTACGGCTGTTGAACTTTCAGCATAACTTGATAAAAAAGATAGAAAACTTATCGAATCTCCGTAAGCTGATATTTCTCGACTTGTATGACAATCAAGTTGAAGAGATAAATGGTTTATCACACTTGAGATCATTAAGAGTACTCATGCTAGGCAAAAATCGGTACGTATTTTTATGTACTTAATGGTCTTTTTTAGTTGTAACAGTTCATTTCTACATTCAGCTGAAAATGAACCTGTGACGGTTCATTTTTGTTCCGCTAAAAGTTCAGACCTGCAACACGAAGAAATGCCGTCCTGCTATGTGAGAGATTTGACGTTAGGGCTTTATACCCTTTACACTTTTTACACTATTGGGTCGGCCTTGGTTCGATCCGAAGCCCGTTTCAGAATCTCCTGGATCAGTGTCATTTCTGGCTCTGGTCCTGGGTCTGTCAAGAAGTAGAGCCAGCTCATCTCTTCCTCTGTTTAGATCCTGTGCTAACGACTCCGGTCGGATCGATCGGATATGCAACACGTTGTAGTCCTTGACATTTCGTTTCCGACAGCGAAAAAACACGAGAGGAAAACATCTGCCAACGCTATACTAATTATAATTACCCTGAGAACTACTAGAGATGTTCTTCTTTCCGATTGTTTGCAGGACCAATGCAAAATTAAGCATTGCAACCAAGATTTATTGCCGAAGCTTAGTTAAGCCCAGTTCAATAATGTTGTAACAAACATACAATAATCGTACGTGTTAGGCAATCACCACGAATAGTGATATTAAATAGGAAAAAATGCAGCCATGTCATAGAAATTGCTAATATTTCACGATTTGTGATCATAACTCTTCTATCGTTCATCGATGATCTTACGATAATGTCGATTCTTATGACCAAGTAGTTCTCGCTTACATTGATTGACCTTGCGATGATTATGCGATAGAAATCCCAGGATCATGCCGTTATCGTTCAATCGTTTACCAGGCTTTAGGTTTTGAGCAACCACAACATTATTAAGATATTAACTTTCTGGTTGCAACGTCCTTCATTGGATTTTGTACCAATAGAAGTGAGATTCGGTATTGTAATAACATACATTTATCTATGATTGTGCTGCCATCGTTAAAGCCCTGGCCAAAAGATGAAACATTGTTGGTCAAACGTTGGAGGTTTGCTTTACAAGCAATGTTTGACCGTGTGACCACATCACATGCACATGGCATGCTTGTATTAAGCATAAAATGTTGGACGAGCAATGTTTTGTGATGAGGCCAAACAGTCAAGCATTTTGCTTGATTAGGGCAAGGGCTTATGGCTGGTTTTACACGTTGCTACGGGACATCCTGCAAGCACTTTTCTCGAGAAAAGCCCTCGGTCCTTTCCATGACTTTCCATTCTGTACTCCTTTATGTGTGTTTTTGCAGGTCAGCTCTTCTTTGCCTTAAACCTGTCAAAGATGCTAAAAGTTCTATTAATCTAGAAGAGATTGGCTAGTTTAAGCAGCTTTATGGTTGATATCTATCTGAACTGTAACAGCTGTTAAATAAAGCTTTTAAATTTAGAATCATTCATTGCGCTGCACAACAGAAACAACTTTTTAACAAAAGATTCTATGATCACCTGTTGAGATCTGCATGTGAAACTGAGAATAAAAAGGAATAATAAATTAAAATAGAAATTTCTTTATAAATTATTCAGCAATGTTTCTTATTTTTTATTTAGAATACGAAAAATCGAAAATTTGCAAGAGCTTACGAAGTTAGATGTTCTGGATTTGCACGGGAACAAGGTGGGTACTTTTGATTAAGGCAAGTCTTGTTCTGTATTAAAATTAATAGTGTATGCTTATGCCTATTTTATACTTGATCAAATATGCCTTAAATGTCCATAGACAGAGCGGAAGAAGAATGCCTGGATGCCGTATAATGATTACTTTATAAGGCCGCTTTAAGGTCGTGTCGAATTCAATTCAAGCAAGATTTGAATTGAGTTCGACCTACATTCACCCATATAAAGTTGCAATTTTATTATAAAGTGTGGCACTTTAAATTAAGTGCAGCAGGATTTGCCGAACTAGATTCACAAGTTCGACATAAATCCTGTGTTGCTTGATATGATCGCATTTTGGTCGAAATTAATCAAAATCGATTAACTGCAATTATTGCAGCCATTTTGAATTTAAAATTCGCGCCTTGTGACCCTCTTTTTCAGTGGAAAACCCGAAAAAATCCCACTCTCATTTAAGTTCGACGCATCACTAACAAAATTTAAAGCCAACATCGCTTTTATGCCGGATTAAATTAATTACGTTCGTCACAACCTGATTGCGGCCTTATAAAGTCCACCTAACAAGCGAAGAGAAGGTCAGCGGAACCTCTATTAATGGACACCTCTTTACAACGGACACCTCCGTACAACGGGCAAATATTTTCGTCCCCAAAAGTCTTTTCTTTATAGAAGCACCTCTAGACACCGTCCAAAACGAAGTAGAGACCGACATTTGCGGAGCAACATAGTTAGCTCAAATCAGCTCAAATGCCCATCCCTGTGCGGGCGGCAAATGAGTATCAAGGGAATACGCTTTTGAACCTCAATCCGGGGACACTGTCTGCAGATTCACATTTGCTGTATAGCTTCCACACCAAAATTGAACTTTGAAACTCTGGTTTATTATCTTTGAATTTATTTAAAGACCTAAGTTACACAAAATTCTTTTCAGATAACAAAGATTGAAAATATCAGACATCTCACCGAATTGCGAGTCTTGAATCTGGCGAGTAACGAACTGGTATCAATTTCAAATTTGGCGGGACTCGATTCCTTAACAGAACTTAACTTAAGAAGAAACAAGATAAATGACGTTGTAAGATGACACTAACTTGCTTGCTTGCTTGATTGCTTGCTTTCTTGTTGCTCACTTGCATGGTCTGATTGCTTCCTTGTTGCATACAGGATTAGTTGCTTGCTTGCTTGTTGTTCGCTTGCTTGGTCTGATTGCTTCCTTGCTGCATGCTGCTTTGATTGCTTGCTTGATTGCTTGCTTTCTTGTTGCTCACTTGCATGGTCTGATTGCTTCCTTGTTGCATACAGGATTAGTTGCTTGCTTGCTTGTTGTTCGCTTGCTTGGTCTGATTGCTTCCTTGCTGCATGCTGCTTTGATTGCTTGCTTGATTGCTTGCTTTCTTGTTGCTCACTTGCATGGTCTGATTGCTTCCTTGTTGCATACAGGATTAGTTGCTTGCTTGCTTGTTGTTCGCTCGCTTGGTCTGATTGCTTCCTTGCTGCATGCTGCTTTGATTGCTTGCTTGCTTGTTGCTTGTTTGCACGTCAGATTGCTTGCTGGATGCATACTGGCTTGGTTACTTGCTTGCTTGTAGCTTGCTTGCATGGCCTGTTTGATTGCTTGTTGCATGCTGACTTGGTTACTTCTTACTTGCTTGCATGGTCTTATTGCTATGCATAAGATGCATAGCAGGGACGCATGAGATGGAGAGAAACTCGATTTAACTGTCCTGAAGTTTAACCTTTTCAAAGTTTAACTATGTGAATTTTTGAACTAACACGCATTTTTCATAAGAAACTTTTCTTTAGAAACTATAATGAACTACAGAGCAATTAAATTTTAGAAACTTTATCTTTTTTGCAATTTGATCTTGTTATGATATCTTATTGTTCTCAACTCTTTTTACACAAAAATCAGCACCTCAGCCAATGCTCGAATAGCAGTTTCAGGAAATTAGAAAATGATCGAAAGGCGACGCTTTTGTGATGGTGAAGTTTGAACTAACCAACTAACTAACTAACTAACTCATCAATTAACTAACTAACAAACTTACTAACTAACTAACTAACTAACTGATTAACTAACTATCTAGTTTACTAACTAACTAACTAATTAATTAATTAACTAACTAAGTAACTGACTAAACTTACTAACTAACTAACTAACTAACTAACTAATTAACTAATTAATTAACCAACTAACTAATTAACTAATTAATTAACCAACTAACTAACTAACTAACTAGCTTACTAACTAACTAACTAACTAACTAACTAACTAACTAACTAATTAACTAATTAACTAACTAACTAAATAACTAACTAACTTACTAACTAACTAACTAACTAACTTCATAACTAACTGACTCACTGACTAACTGAACTCACTCTTAGATTTCAAGACATAAATTGCATCGCAGATTCATCTTCTTTAACTGAATTGTCTCTCGATGGAAATCCAATTGCAAGTGAAGCGAACTACAAGCAAACAATTCTTCTGAATGTTGCATCATTACGGCAGCTTGATATGAAGAAAATTTCGGTACGTCTCAAAACACGATCAAAATTTAGGATTTCTCTGAAAGGTTTTTCTATTGCTCCTTAGATATTTTTTAATCTGGTATTGATTCGCTTCCATTTTCAAACTCATTCACACCCATGCGTTTTTTCTCTCCCCTCCCACTTTGCTGCCTAAGTCATTGGAAGGTGTAGAGATTATTGCGATGTGTAATACCCGATCAAAACCTGATCAAAATTACTTGCAAGTTCCTCGATTGACATTTCCACTTATGTTGCTGAGATAATTGCACTTTTAGGAAACACTACTCTAAGTCAACAGTCGAAGAAGCAAGTTTCTTACAGAGTTCTTTTAATTATCGTTAAATACTGTATAATATACCTAATTTACGTAATGTGTAATGTAATGTACCTTACCTTTGTCAAGCATCATCGGACCGTTTATCATTGGATCATTAGATGTGTCAATTTGCTGTGTGCGTAAATTGTAAATTTTTTTTATTTTCATTCAAAAGGACGAAGAAAGGCGAATATTGTCGGTCATGGCTCGCAGAGAAGACGAGAAACGACGAGAATTCGAGAAAATTTCTTCATTAAAGGTAGCTTCGGTTCCTTGATTACTTCATTTATATCAGATTGATTTGCATTAAACATCATACTGTAAAGATTTATCCGTCTTGTTCGTTTGTAAATCAACTAACCAAACCAACAGCAGAGCAACCGTTTCATGCCCTGCTTTCAATGACTATAGTCATTGCTATACAATGATAAGCTCGATATCTTTACAAAGCGCTATATTTGTCCACTGTGGCGTTGTGGTCTAATGAAGATGACTCGTCGTGTAAGGAGTACTGTGGGTTTGGAGGCCCAGCCAAAGTTGCTTCACAACCATAGTCAAGTTCTGGCCAGTCCATGTTTGTTTGATTGACCCAAGAAGTACCATTTCACTTTCCTTCAAAAGAGCACAAATTGATGCTGCTATTCACATCTAGGTTGTATTCGGACTGGCTAACTACTGAACTTTCCGTTGATTAACAAATTTCTTTGTTTTCCTTATTCAGGAAAGAAGACAGCTTGCCATAAACAATGCAAAGCGACAGTACGAATCACAGCATTGTAAGGACGTCATGCAAGGGTTGGTAGGCTTGTCATTTATTTCAAACTGATGAAAAGTATTAAAGTAGCGAATGTAACAGTCTTGAATTTTATATCTTGCAATATATCTTGAACCAGACGAATTTTCCGACAAAATTTTGAGGAACCGGCACTTTTTTACTTCCAACTCCGGTTCACTATTTTGAAGAGTGGTATATTCCTCGGCTGCTTTGAAGTTAAAATTCTCTCGCTAAGAAAAAATTTTGATACTTCTACCAGAATTAATTTGTTTTGAAATATTGCTATGTCTTTTCGATCAGAAAGTCTCGGCAAAACTCACTTAACATGTAAACTGAGCAAGTCCTATGGTTGATAAACAAGCAGTACGTTTTGTCACCCATGTTTGCACTTGTTCATTGGAGTTCTTCGGGTAAAATTTGATCTTACCCAGAAAGTTGGGAGAAGGAATTAAACATTTCTGTTGTTCAATCTGTTAATTACAGTACTTATGTTCAATAAGTGTTTGGCACTAAATAGAGTAATCGTTCACAATCAAAATTTTCAGTTAAATTTTTCGTAGAATGTCCATCAATTTACTTTACAGTGAACAACACAAAGCAATGTTGGGACTTGTTCAGTGAGCATTCTCATTATGTTTCCAAGGCTTAACGTTTAGCCTATTATTTTGTAGGTCACCCTCGAATACTCCTGCTACCTTGCCAGAACCAAATCGATCGAAATCGTAAGTTATGTCACATTCTGAAATGTTAATTTATTAGATTTAGATTTGTTGTATTAAGCCCTGGCCAAGGGATCAAACATTTTTCGTCAAACGCCTGAAATTTTCTGCTTAAACTAAATGTTTTTAAATTTGACCCTGTCGAAAATCTTGGGTGTTCAGGTTGGAGTTAGGCCCAGGACAAATGAACTGAACATTTCACTGAACATCTGCCAAATTGAAGTTCGTCGGAAAATCCAGTTCAATAGGCCAGCTTGTTCAGTCACTGAACATTGTTCAGTAAATGTTTGATCGGAGTAAAAAATGTTTGGTGAACAAAATCTCTTCAAAGGTATTTACAGTTCATTTGACCACTCAACTGAACATAGAAAATAGGTCGAGTGGCATGTTCGGTTAAATGTTCTGTGAAATGTTCAGTTCATTTGCCCAGGGTCTTAGCACAAAAAAGCTCATATTTGAGGTCGGGGCTTCGAGCCCCAGCACTGGTAGCGTCACATACAGGATCGGGTTCTTATTAGTTCATCTAGCTACTTCTGAGTTCCTAGTGACTGGTGCTAAATAAACTGTTTCACATTCGCCCGTTTAGGTCTTTACCAATCAATAAAGCCAACTTTCATAGTTTCGTTGAAATCCTTGTCCTCAAATTTGTATTATTTCTCTTTTAGCTCTGCTGGTAACACTGACTACAGTGTATGTCATTTAGCAGAATTAGACGACAATCGCTTGAATTTCTATGGCCCTGGAGCTTTAGAAGCACTTGACAGAAACTGGGGAGAAAAAGCTGCCTCAGCTGTTACACATGTTTCGTTTCAATACATCAATTTCGATCAAATTGTTCCATACGTCACCAAAGTAAAAGCAAAGTTTCCAAATGCCATGGTATGTACACTGTAATCTTCTCTGTGACTTTTTACCCAAACAATCTTTGATAGAAACATATTGTTTGAGATTATATAAACAGGGGCTTTGTGACGCGACGGGAAACAGAGAAAGTTTCCGGTGGGTGCAATACAAAATAATGGGGCCGCTTGTCAGAATAATCTGTTGGAGATAATGAATCCTCAGAGACGTTTGAATCTTTTTCCTATCAGCAAACATTAGCTACCACACCACTGATTACGAAATGCAATAGAAGAAGGTGAAATAAGTAACATTTAAAAGATGTTTCATTCTAAATATAATAGTTATAGATTGTTGTAATTTCTCCAACATATGAATATTTATTAAATAAATATTCCACAAGTTTTCCACATGATTGACTAGATTCGAACCTGAACTGCATGGCTAAGGAGCTTTATCATTACCACTGAGCTATAGAGCTCAAAAAATTTGTTGCAGAACCCTCATATACAAGCAGCCGTAGGCTTTCATCCCATTAGGCATTTTTATTTTCTGCTTTGCATTGAATGTTAAGATATTCATGTTTTTATGTACATTATCTTAATACATGTGCAGTTTAAGTATGAAGAATATAAACTACACTTAACCTAACCTAAGTAAAGAATTGATAGCGAATAGGTTGATACATAAGAATTCGGAGGCAACAGACAATAAAAAACGAACCTATACAAAAGCACACTGAGGCCTTTCGGACTAACTTCCTCTTCAGAGTGTGACTTAAACTTATGCTCTTGATATTTCATGATTTTTTGAATGTTTCTTAAATTACTGACTTTTGATTTTTTTCTTGTCTGATCTCAATTTTCTCTCTGCAGAGTTTAACTTTCAAGCAAACGAACATCAGTCATTTTGGTCAAATCAATGCTCTAGCGTTGCTTACAAGTCTTGAGGAATTGACGATAGAAGATGGAAACTCTGTTGTTGAATTCAGTCTTTGGAAACCCTATGTTTGCTTTAGATTATCTCACTTGTCTTTGCAGAAACTCAACGGGGCTGAAGTGAGTCGGCTTGCTTAATTAATTTTGAGTTTTTTCTTTTTTATCATCCCAGCTTTGTGCAAGACCTGCCCCCCTCGTCCAAATTAGCCCTCCCCTTAAGCGTGTAACTTTGTTAAATAGTGTTTCGATTTTTTTTAATTTGATGAAAGCACTTTAAAGATTCATCTTCTTGTCCTAGGTCACTACAAGTGATTACGTCCACGCTGAGAAGGTTTTCGGCTCACTAGGTCACGTTACTACATCGCAACTTTCACAAGCGAAACTACTTACGATGCTGAAGAAACAGAAGTACGCCGTTACGTCTTTTTACTCAAGATCTTTCTGTACCGAAATCCTTTAGTTAATTTGGTATTGTTTCAGTTACGAGTTTTTCAATGTTTTGATTTGTGTCCAACAGAAAATCTGGAAACATTGGCGATGTTGCAACAAAGGGCGAAACATCAGCTGATAATTCTAAACGCGAAAGGTATTATTTGTATAATAATAAATTCTTGGTGTGTTTACAATCTATATAACACGTTGAAAAATCGAAATGATCTTTCTGTAAATGCCTCTTGCTTTGAGCATGCTGTATGTAGTATAAAACACTATAAAATGAACATTTTGATTAACGGAAAAATTTTCTTACGATTCCATTGATGTAATAGGCAGAGTAGGCATTCTGTGCAGTAGGAAGTAAATATGATGCAGTTCATTTCCTACCGTATTTGCCAAGAGCTTATTTCACGCTATGTTCGCCCGCATTTTCATTTCATTCTGTATTATTTTCATTCCGTAAAGTATTCTTTGGCATGTTCATTTTATACTGTATTCGTCTGTATGTTTTATTTTATACTGTTTTCGTCAGCATTTTCATTTTATACTGTATTTGTTAACACGTCCATTTCACACTCTATCTGCAAGCATGTTCATTTCATATTGTATTCGTCAGCATGTTCATTTCTGATTATATTCTTCAGAATGTTCATTTCTGATTGTATTCATCAGCATGTTCATTTCTGATTGTATTCTTCAGAATGTTCCTTTCATACTGTATTCGTCAGCATGTTCATTGCTGATTGTATTCATCAGCATGTTCATTTCATAATGTATTCATCAGCATGTTCATTTCATAATGTATTCGTCAGCATGTTCGTTTCCTACCGTATTCGTTAGCACACTGTTCATTTCATGCCGTATTCAGCAGTATGAAAAATACAGTATGAAATAAACATGACGACCAATGCGGCATGAAGTGAACATATTGACAAGTACTATGTAAATGAAATATTTTGACGAATGCATTTGAAACGTCGAGAATAACGGATAAATTTAAAGTAAGACAATTATCATGTCAGACTTTTGCGTCCTAAATTGCTCAATCTAAACACTATTTGCATTCTTAGTACTTTTTTACGTCCCACTCGTCAATCTGTACCTCTTATGAACCTACTTTTGTTATAGAAATTCTTCAGTTGAATCAGTCAGCAGAGCTGGACTCATTCATCATCCTGTAGAAACTTCCAAGGAGGAAAAAGAGGTATGATTAAAATTGAAATTTATTGAAGGACTTTCTTATATTACTCCACAGTTCACATAAATGACTCTTCTATCTCAAGCCTGGTTCACAGTGTGTCTATCTGCGATAATCGGGTCCATCTGGACCTAAAGTACCGTGCTAGAGCGCGTGTGTTTTTAAACATCAATTGATTCAAACTGTGTCTATATGCGTCTATAGTGTCTAATTTCAAGGCCCACTATTGAAGATCTCGTTAAACGAAGAAACATTTACGTAGCTCAGATTTTTACTAATTTCGTCGATGTTTCAAGTAAAAAGGTCTTGGTAAATAAAGTCTGTAGTCGTGAAGCACTTTCCTGGTAACACACCTTATAAACATTTTGTAGAATAGGGTGTGGGCTGAGATGTTCATGGAAAATCACTACAAAAGTAAAGGCGGGTGCAAATTGTTGGTCAACATGTTGGCTCAAAATAGGCCATACCATCACAGCATCTGAAATGTTTTTGATTTGTGATGTTGGCAAACATGTTGGCACGGTTTGCGCCCGGCTTAAGAAATAGGCAGACTGATCACGCAAGGTTTGAAATGTTCTAATAAAAAATCCAGAAAACACTTGAACTTTCAATATTTTCTTCTGTTTTGTAGGAAGAAAAACGACGGCAGAAATTTGCCAGGAACTACATAAATGAAATACAACAAAGTGTCTTTTTGATGGAGAGAAAACGAGAAGTATTTGAGAAAATCTGGCCGACTTTTTCAAAGAACTGGTTCGAAAAACGGTTAGTCAAATGACAGATATCGACAAGTATATGAAATTATCTTTACAAAAGATTAAATCAAGTTAACATTTAAATTATATTAAGAAGCCTGGCTCGTGTAAAAGCGTATAGTGATCGTATGAAGACCGGTGACCGTCTGCAATCTTCTGCGCTCATGTCCCGGTTTCGTAGAAGCTTGCTGCCACGCCCAAAGGGGACTTAATAGTTGAATGTGACGTACTCGAAATCCTAAACAAAAAACTCTTAGCGGTAAGCGACAATTGGCTAGGCGGTAGTGCCTTTTTACCTGAGCAGTAGTGACTTTCCTTAACGGCAAAAGACATAAGGCTGATTGTCGCATGAAAAATAATCTTACTCTATGGCAAAAAGCATAGTATTATCATCATGCAAATCTTGAATGACTAAGAAATTGATCCACAGAAAAGCACACAGTAAGCAAATGCAATCATTATTTTACAAGTCGTCCTTTCCTGTACTTTACTTAACAATCGCAGACCTTCGCCGAAAACACTCGTTTTCAATCGTAGATAGAAGGTAGAAGAATGCATCAGCGATGATCACAGACGGTCACAGGTCTCTCTGCGATTTTATTGACACCAGAATTTAATTTTTGTCAACTTATTATTATGGTTAAACAGTACATAGGTCTTTAAAGGGCTTGATGCATTTTGGGAGCCAAAATATAAATTCAATGCTAAGTTGGGGAAACAGTGATAGGACTGGGGTTCGACGTTCGAGTCTCCGAAAATTCAATAATACGATCTTATAAAACCATTACTCTACTCTTAGTTGAAATCGTTCCGTCCATCTAAGAACATAAGATAACTTTCGAAGATACTGGATGTGTCCTTAAACAAGCTGCAAGTTGCACTTGAATAAGCTAGGCGTGGCGAATTAAATTCAGCTTACATCACGAATGATGAGCTGTTGGAGCGCTTTAAACTACACGATGAATTCAGCCAGCGAATTTAATTCAGAATAGATTGATGGAAAAGATATAATTCGCTTATAATTCGCTTGGAGCAGCGCATTATGAGCGCATTTATTAATTTCAGTCTCAAAAATGGTTGGTTCATACAGCGCATTATGAGCGAATGAAATTGACACTTAGACAGATTTTTTGGCAATAATTTAATTCACTGCACCCATAATGCGCTGTCTAAACTAGGCCTAAGCAAAGTTAAAACAATAAGTGGTGTTGATCTCTCTGAAGACTTTATGAACTTTGCATTTCTGAAACAGCTGTAAAGTGGGGTCGGCCAGTCAAGGCTGAAACATTAGGCATGAGTTACTTTCTTGAACTCTGATAATGAGATTAGTCAACCTTGTTCGAGAAGGTTTGGCTGTTTACGTTATTACTCTTTTTATCAAGATACTTAAATTCTATAAACCACTTTATTCAAGGTGAAAAAAGATATGACAAATGTAAATAAAGTATAAAGCACCTAAAACCTAATTCTGGATGTTGATATTTTCAATGTCATTTGTATAATAATTCGGTGACTGTAACTACTGTATGGTTGTTTAGACCTCGTAAATAAGTCAATAAATAAATAATGGATTTTACAGTACAAGCAAAAATCTTTTTCTTTCATGACAATACCCTTGATAAGTTCAGATTCAGACTGAAACTTTTCACTGACCAAAAGTGTACTTCTTGGGGAAATCATCCGAACACTGTGTCTGGTATGAGTACAGGCTCCCAGCGTGTTGAGTCAAGTCATGCGCACTAGAAAATCAGATCACCTCTTTTTGTTTGAAAGCATCACATGACGTTGACACTAGACGTTTACTGGTTGATAACTAGTTATCTCAGCTTTTGTTTAAAGCAAAAAAGAAATTGCAACTTCTCGCCAAGAAGTTTCGTTAGGCTAAGGCAAAGCAAGGCCCCAAAGAGGAGAACCGAAAGTGGTCAAATAATGGAAAATTTTACCAGGCAGTAAAATAAACATTCCAAAACCACTTTCTGAAGCCAGGCTTATGTAAAAGTGGTGATAGAACTAACGCCAACTATTTATAGCTACTACGTTAAGACGCCAGGTCAAAAATTAGTCAGAACTTATAGGATAGAGTAGATGGCGGTTCCAAGAGCGCTGGAAATTAAGGAAAAAAAAACAAATCAAAATCAACCAATTTTGGCCAAAAAGGCAAAGTAATACGAACGCAATATGGCTAAAAATAAACAAAAATCAGCGTACCAAAAATCTTTATATAACATCTAAGATATCTCTCTAGGCTATTATTAGGCTATATCTCTAGCACAATGGATCAAAGAAGAAAACATCTCAAAAAGGCAAGGCTATATTAAGGCAAAATGGGTAAAATATGACCAAAATCAGGGTACCAAAAATCTCTCTAAATCAACTAAGATCTCTTTCCTGGCTTCAATTAGGCTATAAAAA
This sequence comes from Chrysaora quinquecirrha, assembly GCA_014526335.1. NCBI lineage: Eukaryota > Metazoa > Cnidaria > Scyphozoa > Semaeostomeae > Pelagiidae > Chrysaora > Chrysaora quinquecirrha. The sequence goes on along the minus strand of JACTAT010000056.1, from coordinate 1,005,099 downwards.
GCATCTTTAGCCCATTGGCTCAAAAAAAATATCTCTAAATCCACCCATTTTGGCCAAAAAGATAAGGCTATACTAAGGCAAAATGGCTAAAAATCGACCAAAATCAGGTTACCAAAAATCTCTCTAAATCAGCTAAGATCTCTTTCCAGGCTTCAATTAGGCTATAAAGAGCCTCTCTAGCCCATTGGATCAAAGAAAAAAATATCTCAAAATCCACCCTTTTTTTGTCAAAAAGGAAAGGCTATACTAAGGCAAAATGGTTAAAAATCGACCAAAACCAAGGTTACCAAAAATCTCTCTAAATCAACTGAGATCTCTTTCCAGGCTTCAATTAGGCTATAAAGAGCCTCTCTAGCCCATTGGATCAAAGAAAAAAATATCTCAAAATCCGTCCTTTTTTTGTCAAAAAGGAAAGGCTATACTAAGGCAAAATGGTTAAAAATCGACCAAAACCAAGGTTACCAAAAATCTCTCTAAATCAACTAAGATCTCTTTCCAGGCTTCAATTACGCTATAAAGAGCATCTTTAGCCCATTGGCTAAGAAACAAATATCTCAAAACCCGCCCTTTTTTGGCAAAAAAGGCAAGGCAATACTAAGGCAAAATGGCTAAAAATCGACCAAAATCAGGGTACCAAAAATCTCTCTAAATCAGCTAAGATCTCTTTCCAGGCTTCAATTAGGCTATAAAGAGCCTCTCTAGCCCATTGGATCAAAGAAAAAAATATCTCAAAATCCACCCCTTTTTGGCCAAAAAGGCAAGGCTATACTAAGGCAAAATGGCTAAAAATGGACAAAAATCAGGGTACCAAAAATCTCTCTAAATCAGCTAAGATCTCTTTCCAGGCTTCAATTAGGCTATAAAGAGCCTCTCTAGCCCATTGGCTCAAAAAAAAATATCTCAAAATCTAAGTCAAGGCTATACTAAGGCAAAATGGCTAAAAATCGACCAAAATCAGGGTACCAAAAATCGCTCTAAGTCAGCTAAGATCTCTCTCCAGGCTTCAATTAGGCGATAAAGAGCCTCTCTAGCCCACTGGATCTAAGAAAAAAATATCTCAAAACCCGCCCTTTTTTGGCCAAAAAGGCAAGGCAATACTAAGGCAAAATGGCTAAAAATCGACCAAAATCAGGGTACCAAAAATCTCTCTAAATCAGCTAAGATCTCTTTCCAGGCTTCAATTAGGCTATAAAGAGCCTCTCTAGCCCATTGGATCAAAGAAAAAAATATCTCAAAATACGCCCATTTTTGGCCAAAAAGGCAAGGCTATACTAAGGCAAAATGGCTAAAATCGACCAAAATCAGGGTACAAAAATCTCTCTAAATCATCTAATATCTCTTTCCAGGCTATTAATTAGGCTATAAAGAGCATCTCTAGCCCATTGGATCAAAGAAAAAACACCTCAAAATCGACCCATTTTTTGGCCAAAAGGCAAGGCTATACTAAGGCAAAATGGCTAAAAATCGACCAAAATCAAGGGTACAAAAAATTTTTCTAAATCATCTAATATCTCTTTCTAGGCTATTATTAGGCTATAAAGAGCATCTCTAGCCCATTGGATCAAAGAAAAAAAACCTCAAAATCGACCCATTTTTGGCCAAAAAGGCAAGGCTATACTAAGGCAAAATGGCTAAAAATCGACCAAAATCAGGGTACCTAAAATCTTTCTAAATCAGCTAAGATCTCTTTAGAGGCTTCAATTAGGCTATAAAGAGCATATCTAGCCCATTGGATCAAAGAAAAAATATCTCAAAATCGACCCATTTTTGGCCAAAAAGGCAAGGCTATACTAAGGCAAAATGGCTAAAAATCGAAAAAAATCGACCAAAATCAAATCAGGGTTCAAAAATATAAAGAGCCTCTCTAAATCATCTAAAATCTCTTTCTAAGGCAGGCTAAAATCGACCAAAATTAAAAATTAGGCTATAAAGAGCATCTCTAGCCCATTGGATCAAAGAAAAAATATCTCAAAATCGACCCATTTTTGGCCAAAAGGCAAGGCTATACTAAGGCAAAATGGCTAAAATCGACCAAAATCAGGGTACCAAAAATCTTTCTAAATCAGCTAAGATCTCTTTCCAGGCTTCAATTAGGCTATAAAGAGCATCTCTAGCCCATTGGATCAAAGAAAAAATATCTCAAAATCCACCCATTTTTGGCCAAAAGGCAAGGCTATACTAAGGCAAAATGGCTAAAATCGACCAAAATCAAGGGTACCAAAAATCGCTCTAAATCAGCTAAGATCTCTTTCTAGGCTTCAATTAGGCTATAAAGAGCATCTCTAGCCCATTGGATCAAAGAAAAAAAACCTCAAAATCGACCCATTTTTGGCCAAAAAGGCAAGGCTATACTAAGGCAAAATGGCTAAAATCGACCGAAATCAAGGGTACAAAAAATTTTTCTAAATCATCTAATATCTCTTTCCAGGCTATTATTAGGCTATAAAGAGCATCTCTAGCCCATTAGATCAAAGAAAAAAGCACCTCAAAATCGACCCATTTTTGGCCAAAAAGGCAAGGCTATACTAAGGCAAAATGGCTAAAAATCGACCAAAATCAGGGGACCAAAAATCTCTCTAAATCAGCTAAGATCTCTTTCCAGGCTTCAATTAGGCTATAAAGAGCATCTCTAGCCCATTGGATCAAAGAAAAAATATCTCAAAATCCACCCATTTTTGGCCAAAAGGCAAGGCTATACTAAGGCAAAATGGCTAAAAATCGACCAAAATCAGGGTACCAAAAATCTTTCTAAATCAGCTAAGTTCTCTTTCCAGGCTTCAATTAGGCTATAAAGAGCATCTCTAGCCCATTGGATCAAAGAAAAAATATCTCAAAATCGACCCATTTTTGGCCAAAAGGCAAGGCTATACTAAGGCAAAATGGCTAAAATCGACCAAAATCAGGGTACAAAAATCTTTGTAAATCATCTAATATCTCTTTCCAGGCTATTATTAGGCTATAAAGACCATCTCTAGACCATTGGATCAAAGAAAAAATATCTCAAAATCGACCCATTTTTGGCCAAAAGGCAAGGCTATACTAAGGCAAAATGGCTAAAAATCGACCAAAATCAGGGTACCAAAAATCTCTCTAAATCAGCTAAGATCTCTTTCCAGGCTTCAATTAGGCTATAAAGAGCATCTCTAGCCCATTGGATCAAAGAAAAAATATCTCAAAATCCACCCATTTTGGCCAAAAGGCAAGGCTATACTAAGGCAAAATGGCTAAAATCGACCAAAATCAAGGGTACCAAAAATCTCTCTAAATCAGCTAAGATCTCTTTCCAGGCTTCAATTAGGCTATAAAGAGCATCTCTAGCCCATTGGATCAAAGAAAAAATATCTCAAAATCCACCCATTTTTGGCCAAAAGGCAAGGCTATACTAAGGCAAAATGGCTAAAATCGACCAAAATCAGGGTACAAAAAATCTTTCTAAATCATCTAAGATCTCTTTCCAGGCTTCAATTAGGCTATAAAGAGCATCTCTAGCCCATTGGATCAAAGAAAAAATATCTCAAAATCGACCCATTTTTGGCCAAAAGGCAAGGCTATACTAAGGCAAAATGGCTAAAAATCGACCAAAATCAGGGTACAAAAATTCTCTAAATCATCTAAGATCTCTTTCCAGGCTATTATTAGGCTATAAAGAGCATCTCTAGCCCATTGGATCAAAGAAAAAATTTCTCAAAATCCACCCATTTTTGGCCAAAAAGGCAAGGCTATACTAAGGCAAAATGGCTAAAATCGACCAAAATCAAGGGTACAAAAATCTCTCTAAATCAGCTAAGATCTCTTTCCAGGCTTCAATTAGGCTATAAAGAGCATCTTTAGCCCCTTGGATCAAAGAAAAAAATATCTCAAAATCCACCCATTTTTGGCCAAAAAGGCAAGGCTATACTAAGGCAAAATGGCTAAAAATCGACCAAAATCAGGGTACAAAAAATCTCTCTAAATCAGCTAAGATCTCTTTCCAGGCTTCAATTAGGCTATAAAGAGCATCTTTAGCCCCTTGGATCAAAGAAAAAATATCTCAAAATCCACCCATTTTTGGCCAAAAAGGCAAGGCTATACTAAGGCAAAATGGCTAAAAATCGACCAAAATCAGGGTACAAAAAATCTCTCTAAATTAACTCAGATCTCTTTCCAGGCCTCAATTAGGCTATAAAGAGCATCTTTAGCCCATTGGCTCAAAGAAAAAAATTTCTCAAAATCCACCAATTTTTGGCCAAAAAGGTAAGGCTATACTAAGGCAAAATGGCTAAAAGTCGACCAAAATCAAGGTACCCAAAATCTCTCTAAATCAGCTAAGATCTCTTTCAGGCTTCAATTAGGCTATAAAGAGCATCTTTAGCCCCTTGGCTCAAAGAAAAAAATATCTCAAAATCCACCCATTTTTGGCCAAAAAGGCAAGGCTATACTAAGGCAAAATGGCTAAAAATCGACCAAAATCAAGGGTACAAAAAATTTTTCTAAATCATCTAATATCTCTTTCTAGGCTATTATTAGGCTATAAAGAGCATCTCTAGCCCATTGGATCAAAGAAAAAAAACCTCAAAATCGACCCATTTTTGGCCAAAAGGCAAGGCTATACTAAGGCAAAATGGCTAAAATCGACCAAAATCAAGGGTACAAAAATCTTTCTAAATCAGCTAAGATCTCTTTCCAGGCTTCAATTAGGCTATAAAGAGCATCTCTAGCCCATTGGATCAAAGAAAAAATATCTCAAAATCCACCCATTTTTGGCCAAAAGGCAAGGCTATACTAAGGCAAAATGGCTAAAATCGACCAAAATCAAGGGTACCCAAAATCTCTCTAAATCATCTAAGATCTCTTTCCAGGCTTCAATTAGGCTATAAAGAGCATCTCTAGCCCATTGGATCAAAGAAAAAATATCTCAAAATCGACCCATTTTTGGCCAAAAAGGCAAGGCTATACTAAGGCAAAATGGCTAAAATCGACCAAAATCAGGGTACAAAAATCTCTCTAAATCAGCTAAGATCTCTTTCCAGGCTTCAATTAGGCTATAAAGAGCATCTCTAGCCCATTGGATCAAAGAAAAAATATCTCAAAATCGACCCATTTTTGGCCAAAAGGCAAGGCTATACTAAGGCAAAATGGCTAAAAATCGACCAAAATCAGGGTACAAAAATCTTTCTAAATCATCTAAGATCTCTTTCCAGGCTTCAATTAGGCTATAAAGAGCATCTCTAGCCCATTAGATCAAAGAAAAAAACAACTCAAAATCGACCCATTTTTGGCCAAAAAGGCAAGGCTATACTAAGGCAAAATGGCTAAAAATCGACCGAAATCAAGGGTACAAAAATTTTTCTAAATCATCTAATATCTCTTTCTAGGCTATTATTAGGCTATAAAGAGCATCTCTAGCCCATTGGATCAAAGAAAAAACCCCTCAAAATCGACCCATTTTTGGCCAAAAAGGCAAGGCTATACTAAGGCAAAATGGCTAAAATCGACCAAAATCAAGGGTACAAAAAATTTTTCTAAATCATCTAATATCTCTTTCTAGGCTATTATTAGGCTATAAAGAGCATCTCTAGCCCATTGGATCAAAGAAAAAAATATCTCAAAATCCACCCATTTTTGGCCAAAAAGGCAAGGCTATACTAAGGCAAAATGGCTAAAAATCGACCAAAATCAGGGTACCAAAAATCTCTCTAAATCAACTAAAATCTTTTTCCAGGCTTCAATTAGGCTATAAAGAGCATCTCTAGCCCATTGGATCAAAGAAAAAAACACCTCAAAATCGACCCATTTTTGGCCAAAAAGGCAAGGCTATACTAAGGCAAAATGGCTAAAAATCGACCAAAATCAGGGTACAAAAATCTTTCTAAATCAGCTAAGATCTCTTTCCAGGCTTCAATTAGGCTATAAAGAGCATCTCTAGCCCATTGGATCAAAGAAAAAATATCTCAAAATCCACCCATTTTTGGCCAAAAGGCAAGGCTATACTAAGGCAAAATGGCTAAAATCGACCAAAATCAGGGTACCAAAAATCTCTCTAAATCAGCTAAGATCTCTTTCCAGGCTTCAATTAGGCTATAAAGAGCATCTCTAGCCCATTGGATCAAAGAAAAAATATCTCAAAATCGACCCATTTTTGGCCAAAAGGCAAGGCTATACTAAGGCAAAATGGCTAAAAATCGACCAAAATCAGGGTACAAAAATCTCTCTAAATCATCTAATATCTCTTTCCAGGCTATTATTAGGCTATAAAGACCATCTCTAACCCATTAGATCAAAGAAAAAAATATCTCAAAATCCACCCATTTTTGGCCAAAAAGGCAAGGCTATACTAAGGCAAAATGGCTAAAAATCGACCAAAATCAGGGTACCAAAAATCTCTCTAAATCAGCTAAGATCTTTTTCCAGGCTTCAAGTAGGCTATAAAGAGCCTCTCTAGTCCATTGGCTAAAGGAAAAAAATATCTCAAAATCCACCCATTTTTGGCCAAAAGGCAAGGCTATACTAAGGCAAAATGGCTAAAAATCGACCAAAATCAGGGTACCAAAAATCTCTCTAAATCAGCTAAGATCTCTTTCTAGGCTTCAATTAGGCTATAAAGAGCATCTCTAGCCCATTGGATCAAAGAAAAAATATCTCAAAATCCACCCTTTTTGGCCAAAAGGCAAGGCTATACTAAGGCAAAATGGCTAAAAATCGACCAAAATCAGGGTACCAAAAATCTCTCTAAATCAGCTAAGATCTCTTTCAAGGCTTCAATTAGGCTATAAAGAGCATCTCTAGCCCATTGGATCAAAGAAAAAATATCTCAAAATCCACCCATTTTGGCCAAAAAGGTAAGGCTATACTAAGGCAAAATGGCTAAAAGTCGACCAAAATCAGGGTACCCAAAATCTCTCTAAATCAGCTAAGATCTCTTTCCAGGCTTCAATTAGGCTATAAAGAGCATCTTTAGCCCCTTGGCTCAAAGAAAAAAATATCTCAAAATCCACCCATTTTTGGCCAAAAAGGCAAGGCTATACTAAGGCAAAATGGCTAATAATCGACCAAAATCAGGGTACCAAAAATCTCTCTAAATCAGCTAAGATCTCTTTCCAGGCTTCAATTAGGCTATAAAGAGCATCTCTAGCCCATTGGCTAAAGGAAAAAAATATCTCAAAATCCACCCATTTTTGGCCAAAAAGGCAAGGCTATAGCTACTAAGGCAAAATGGCTAAAAATCGACCAAAATCAGGGTACCAAAAATCTCTCTAAATCAGCTAAGATCTCTTTCCAGGCTTCAATTAGGCTATAAAGAGCATCTTTAGCCCATTGGATCAAAGAAAAAAATATCTCAAAATCCACCCTTTTTGGCCAAAAAGGCAAGGCTATACTAAGGCAAAATGGCTAAAAATCGACCAAAATCAGGGTACCCAAAATCTCTCTAAATCAGCTAAGATCTCTTTCAAAGCTTCAATTAGGCTATAAAGAGCATCTTTAGCCCCTTGGCTCAAAGAAAAAAATATCTCAAAATCCACCCCTTTTTGGCCAAAAAGGCAAGGCTATACTAAGGCAAAATGGCTAAAAATCGACCAAAATCAGGGTACCAAAAATCTCTCTAAATCAGCTAAGATCTCTTTCCAGGCTTCAATTAGGCTATAAAGAGCATCTCTAGCCCATTGGCTCAAAGAAAAAAATTTCTCAAAATCCACCCCTTTTTGGCCAAAAAGGCAAGGCTATACTAAGGCAAAATGGCTAATAATCGACCAAAATCAGGGTACCAAAAATCTTTCTAAATCAGCTAAGATCTCTTTCCAGGCTTCAATTAGGCTATAAAGAGCATCTCTAGCACATTGGCTCAAAGAAAAAATATCTCAAAATCCACCCTTTTTTGGTGAAAAAGGCAAGGCTATACTAAGGCAAAATGGCTAAAATCGACCAAAATCAGGGTACCAAAAATCTCTCTAAATCAGCTAAGATCTCTTTCCAGGCTTCAATTAGGCTATAAAGAGCATCTCTAGCCCATTGGATCAAAGAAAAAAATATCTCAAAATCCACCCATTTTTGGCCAAAAGGCAAGGCTATACTAAGGCAAAATGGCTAAAAATCGACGAAAATCAGGGTACCAAAAATCTCTCTAAATCAGCTAAGATCTCTTTCCAGGCTTCAATTAGGCTATAAAGAGCATCTCTAGCCCATTGGCTCAAAGAAAAAATATCTCAAAATCGACCCATTTTTTGCCAAAAGGCAAGGCTATACTAAGGCAAAATGGCTAAAAATCGACCAAAATCAGGTTACCAAAAATCTCTCTAAATCAACTAAGATCTCTTTCCAGGCTTGAATTAGGCTATAAAGAGCATCTCTAGCCCATTGGCTCAAAGAAAAAAGTATCTCCAAATTCACCCATTTTTTGCCAAAAGGCAAGGCTATACTAAGGCAAAATGGCTAAAAATGGACCAAAATCAGGGTACCAAAAATCTCTCTATATCAGCTAAGATCTCTCTCCAGGCTTCAATTAGGCTATAAAAAGCATCTCTAGCCCATTGGCTCAAAGAAAAAAATATCTCAAAATCCACCCATTTTTGGCCAAAAAGGCAAGGCTATACTAATGCAAAATGGCTAAAAGTCGACCAAAATCAGGGTACCAAAAATCTCTCTAAATCAGCTAAGATCTCTTTCCAGGCTTCAATTAGGCTATAAAGAGCATCTCTAGCCCATTGGCTCAAAGAAAAAAATATCTCCAAATTTACCCATTTTTTGCCAAAAAGGCAAGGCTATACTAAGGCAAAATGGCTAAAATCGACCAAAATCAGGGTACCAAAAATCTCTCTAAATCAGCTAAGATCTCTTTCCAGGCTTCAATTAGGCTATAAAGAGCCTCTCTAGCCCATTGGATCAAAGAAAAAAATATCTCAAAATCCACCCATTTTTGGCCAAAAAGGCAAGGCTATACTAAGGCAAAATGGCTAGAAATCGACCAAAATCAGGATACCAAAAATCTCTCTAAATCAGCTAAGATCTCTTTCCAGGCTTCAATTAGGCTATAAATATCCTCTCTAGGCCATTGGATCAAAGAAAAAATATCTCAAAATCGACCCATTTTTGCCAAAAGGCAAGGCTATACTAAGGCAAAATGGCTAAAATCGACCAAAATCAAGGGTTACCAAAAATCTCTCTAAATCAGCTAAGATCTCTTTCGAGGCTTCAATTAGGCTATAAAGAGCCTCTCTAGCCCATTGGATCAAAGAAAAAATATCTCAAAATCTACCATTTTTGGCCAAAAAGGCAAGGCTATACTGAGGCAAAATGGCTAAAAATCGACCAAAATCAGGGTACCAAAACTCTCTCTAAATCAGCTAAGATCTCTTTCCAGGCTTCAATTAGGCTATAAAGAGCATCTTTAGCCCCTTGGCTCAAAGAAAAAAATATCTCAAAATCCACCCCTTTTTGGCCAAAAAGGCAAGGCTATACTAAGGCAAAATGGCTAAAAATCGACCAAAATCAGGGTACCAAAAATCTCTAAATCAGCTAAGATCATTTTCCAGGCTTCAATTAGGCTATAAAGAGCCTCTCTAGGCCATTGGATCAAAGAAAAAAATATCTCAAAATCCACCCTTTTTTGGCCAAAAAGGCAAGGCTATACTAAGGCAAAATGGCTAAAAATTGACCAAAATCAGGGTACCCAAAATCTCTCTAAATCAGCTAAGATCTCGTTACAGGCTTCAATTAGGCTATAAATAGCCTCTCTAGCCCATTGGATCAAAGAAAAAAATATCGCAAAATCCCCCTTTTTTTTGCCAAAAAGGAAAGGCTATACTAAGGCAAATTGGCTAAAAATCGACCAAAATCAGGGTACCAAAAATCTCTCTAAATCAGCTAAGATCTCTTTCCAGGCTTCAATTAGGCTATAAAGAGCCTCTCTTGCCGATTGGATCAAAGAAAAAAATATCTCAAAATCCACCCTTTTTGGCCAAAAGGCAAGGCTATACTAAGGCAAAATGGCTAAAAATCGACCAAAATCAGGGTACCCAAAATCTCTCTGAATCAGCTAAGATCTCTTTCCAGGCTTCAATTAGGCTATAAAGAGCCTCTCTAGCCCATTGGATCAAAGAAAAAATATCTCAAAATCCACCCTTTTTGGCCAAAAGGCAAGGCTATACTAAGGCAAAATGGCTAAAAATCGACCAAAATCAGGGTACCCAAAATCTCTCTAAATCAGCTAAGATCTCTTTCCAGGCTTCAATTAGGCTATAAAGAGCCTCTCTAGCCCATTGGATCAAAGAAAAAAATATCTCAAAATCCACCCATTTTTGGCCAAAAGGCAAGGCTATACTAAGGCAAAATGGCTAAAATCGACCAAAATCAGGGTACCAAAAATCTCTCTAAATCAGCTAAGATCTCTTTCCAGGCTTCAATTAGGCTATAAAGAGCATCTCTAGCCCATTGGCTCAAAGAAAAAATATCTCAAAATCCACCCATTTTTGGCCAAAAAGGCAAGGCTATACTAAGGCAAAATGGCTAAAAATCGACCAAAATCAGGGTACCAAAAATCTCTCTAAATCAGCTAAGATCTCTTTCCAGGCTTCAATTAGGCTATAAAGAGCCTCTCTAGCCCATTGGATCAAAGAAAAAAAATATTTCAAAATCCACCCTTTTTTGGCCAAAAAGGCAAGGCTATACTAAGGCAAAATGGCTAAAATCGACCAAAATCACCCATTTTTGGGGCAAGGCTATACTAAGGCAAAATGGCTAAAAATCGACCAAAATCAAGGGTACTAAATCAGCTAAGATCTCTTTCCAGGCTTCAATTAGGCTATAAAGAGCATCTCTAGCCCATTGGATCAAAGAAAAAAATATCTCAAAATCCACCCATTTTTGGCCAAAAAGGCAAGGCTATACTAAGGCAAAATGGCTAAAAATCGACCAAAATCAGGGTACCAAAAATCTCTCTAAATCAGCTAAGATCTCTTTCCAGGCTTCAATTAGGCTATAAAGAGCATCTCTAGCACATTGGATCAAAGAAAAAATATCTCAAAATCCACCCATTTTTGGCCAAAAGGCTATAAAGAGCATCTCTAGCCCATTGGATCAAAGAAAAAATATCTCAAAATCGACCCATTTTTGGCCAAAAGGCAAGGCTATACTAAGGCAAAATGGCTAAAAATCGACCAAAATCAGGGTACCAAAAATCTCTCTAAATCAGCTAAGATCTCTTTCCAGGCTTCAATTAGGCTATAAAGAGCATCTCTAGCCCATTGGATCAAAGAAAAAATATCTCAAAATCCACCCATTTTTGGCCAAAAAGGCAAGGCTATACTAAGGCAAAATGGCTAAAAATCGACCAAAATCAGGGTACCAAAAATCTCTCTAAATCAGCTAAGATCTCTTTCCAGGCTTCAATTAGGCTATAAAGAGCATCTCTAGCCCATTGGATCAAAGAAAAAATATCTCAAAATCCACCCATTTTTGGCCAAAAGGCAAGGCTATACTAAGGCAAAATGGCTAAAAATCGACCAAAATCAGGGTACCAAAATCTCTCTAAATCAGCTAAGATCTCTTTCCAGGCTTCAATTAGGCTATAAAGAGCATCTCTAGCCCATTGGATCAAAGAAAAAATATCTCAAAATCCACCCATTTTTGGCCAAAAGGCAAGGCTATACTAAGGCAAAATGGCTAAAAATCGACCAAAATCAGGGTACCAAAAATCTCTCTAAATCAGCTAAGATCTCTTTCCAGGCTTCAATTAGGCTATAAAGAGCATCTCTAGCCCATTGGATCAAAGAAAAAAATATCTCAAAATCCACCCATTTTTGGCCAAAAAGGCAAGGCTATACTAAGGCAAAATGGCTAAAAATCGACCAAAATCAGGGTACCAAAAATCTCTCTAAATCAGCTAAGATCTCTTTCCAGGCTTCAATTAGGCTATAAAGAGCATCTCTAGCCCATTGGCTCAAAGAAAAAATATCTCAAAATCCACCCATTTTTGGCCAAAATACTAAGGCAAAATGGCTAAAATCGACCAAAATCAGGGTACCAAAAATCTCTCTAAATCAGCTAAGATCTCTTTCCAGGCTTCAATTAGGCTATAAAGAGCATCTCTAGCCCATTGGATCAAAGAAAAAATATCTCAAAATCCACCCTTTTTGGCCAAAAGGCAAGGCTATACTAAGGCAAAATGGCTAAAAATCGACCAAAATCAGGGTACCAAAATCTCTCTAAATCAGCTAAGATCTCTTTCCAGGCTTCAATTAGGCTATAAAGAGCATCTCTAGCCCATTGGATCAAAGAAAAAATATCTCAAAATCCACCCTTTTTGGCCAAAAGGCAAGGCTATACTAAGGCAAAATGGCTAAAAATCGACCAAAATCAGGGTACCAAAAATCTCTCTAAATCAGCTAAGATCTCTTTCCAGGCTTCAATTAGGCTATAAAGAGCCTCTCTAGCCCATTGGATCAAAGAAAAAATATCTCAAAATCCACCCATTTTTGGCCAAAAGGCAAGGCTATACTAAGGCAAAATGGCTAAAAATCGACCAAAATCAGGGTACCAAAAATCTCTCTAAATCAGCTAAGATCTCTTTCCAGGCTTCAATTAGGCTATAAAGAGCATCTCTAGCCCATTGGCTCAAAGAAAAAAATATCTCAAAATCCACCCATTTTTGCCAAAAGGCAAGGCTATACTAAGGCAAAATGGCTAAAATCGACCAAAATCAGGGTACCAAAAATCTCTCTAAATCAGCTAAGATCTCTTTCCAGGCTTCAAATACGCTATAAAGAGCATCTCTAGCCCATTGGCTCAAAGAAAAAAAATCTCAAAATCCACCCATTTTTGGCCAAAAAGGCAAGGCTATACTAAGGCAAAATGGCTAAAATCGACCAAAATCAGGGTACCAAAAATCTCTCTAAATCATCTAAGATCTCTTTCCAGGCCTCAATTAGGCTATAAAGCGCATCTCTAGCCCATTGGCTCAAAGAAAAAAATATCTCAAAATCCACCCATTTTTATCCAAAATGGCAAGGCTATACTAAGTCAAAATGGCTAAAAATCGACCAAAATCAGGGTACCAAAAATCTCTCTAAATCAACTAAGATCTCTTTCCAGGCCTCAATTAGGCTATAAAGAGCATCTCTAGCCCATTGGCTCAAAGAAAAAATATCTCAAAATCCACCCTTTTTTGGCCAAAAAGGCAAGGCTATACTAAGGCAAAATGGCTAAAAATCGACCAAAATCAGGGTACCAAAAATCTCTCTAAATCAGCTAAGATCTCTTTCCAGGCTTCAATTAGGCTATAAAGAGCCTCTCTAGCCCATTGGATCAAAGAAAAAATATCTCAAAATCCACCCATTTTTTGCCAAAAGGCAAGGCTATACTAAGGCAAAATGGCTAAAAATCGACCAAAATCAGGGTACCAAAAATCTCTCTAAATCAGCTAAGATCTCTTTCCAGGCTTCAATTAGGCTATAAAGAGCATCTCTAGCCCATTGGATCAAAGAAAAAATATCTCAAAATCGACCCATTTTTGGCCAAAAGGCAAGGCTATACTAAGGCAAAATGGCTAAAATCGACCAAAATCAAGGGTACCAAAATCTCTCTAAATCATCTAAGATCTCTTTCCAGGCTTCAATTAGGCTATAAAGAGCATCTCTAGCCCATTGGATCAAAGAAAAAAATATCTCAAAATCGACCCATTTTTGGCCAAAAAGGCAAGGCTATACTAAGGCAAAATGGCTAAAAATCGACCAAAATCAGGGTACCAAAAATCTCTCTAAATCAACTCAAATCTTTTTCCAGGCTTCAATTAGGCTATAAAGAGCATCTCTAGCCCATTGGATCAAAGAAAAAAATATCTCAAAATCCACCCTTTTTTGGCCAAAAAGGCAAGGCTATACTAAGGCAAAATGGCTAAAAATCGACCAAAATCAGGGTACCAAAAATCTCTCTAAATCAGCTAAGATCTCTTTCCAGGCTTCAATTAGGCTATAAAGAGCATCTCTAGCCCATTGGATCAAAGAAAAAAATATCTCAAAATCCACCCATTTTTGGCCAAAAAGGCAAGGCTATACTAAGGCAAAATGGCTAAAAATCGACCAAAATTAGGGGACCAAAAATCTCTCTAAATCAGCTAAGATCTCTTTCCAGGCTTCAATTAGGCTATAAAGAGCATCTCTAGCCCATTGGATCAAAGAAAAAATATCTCAAAATCACCCATTTTTGGCCAAAAGGCAAGGCTATACTAAGGCAAAATGGCTAAAAATCGACCAAAATCAAGGGTACCAAAAATCTCTCTAAATCAGCTAAGATCTCTTTCCAGGCTTCAATTAGGCTATAAAGAGCATCTCTAGCCCATTGGCTCAAAGAAAAAATATATCAAAATCTACCATTTTTGGCCAAAAGGCAAGGCTATACTAAGGCAAAATGGCTAAAAATCGACCAAAATCAGGGTACAAAAATCTCTCTAAATCATCTAAGATCTCTTTCCAGGCTTCAATTAGGCTATAAAGAGCATCTCTAGCCCATTGGATCAAAGAAAAAAATATCTCAAAATTCACCCATTTTTGGCCAAAAAGGCAAGGCTATACTAAGGCAAAATGGCTAAAAATCGACCAAAATCAAGGGTACCAAAAATCTCTCTAAATCAGCTAAGATCTCTTTCTAGGCTTCAATTAGGCTATAAAGAGCCTCTCTAGCCCATTGGATCAAAGAAAAAATATCTCAAAATCGACCCATTTTTGGCCAAAAGGCAAGGCTATACTAAGGCAAAATGGCTAAAAATCGACCAAAATCAAGGGTACCAAAAATCTCTCTAAATCAGCTAAGATCTCTTTCCAGGCTTCAATTAGGCTATAAAGAGCCTCTCTAGCCCATTGGATCAAAGAAAAAATATCTCAAAATCCACCCATTTTTGGCCAAAAGGCAAGGCTATACTAAGGCAAAATGGCTAAAAATCGACCAAAATCAGGGTACCAAAAATCTCTCTAAATCAGCTAAGATCTCTTTCCAGGCTTCAATTAGGCTATAAAGAGCATCTCTAGCCCATTGGATCAAAGAAAAAATATCTCAAAATCCACCCATTTTTGGCCAAAAGGCAAGGCTATACTAAGGCAAAATGGCTAAAATCGACCAAAATCAGGGTACCAAAAATCTCTCTAAATCAGCTAAGATCTCTTTCCAGGCTTCAATTAGGCTATAAAGAGCATCTCTAGCCCATTGGATCAAAGAAAAAATATCTCAAAATCCACCCATTTTTGCCAAAAGGCAAGGCTATACTAAGGCAAAATGGCTAAAAATCGACCAAAATCAGGGTACCAAAAATCTCTCTAAATCATCTAAGATCTCTTTCCAGGCTTCAATTAGGCTATAAAGAGCATCTCTAGCCCATTGGCTCAAAGAAAAAAATATCTCAAAATCCACCCATTTTTTGCCAAAAAGGCAAGGCTATACTAAGGCAAAATGGCTAAAAATCGACCAAAATCAGGGTACCAAAAATCTCTCTAAATCAACTAAGATCTCTTTCCAGGCTTCAATTAGGCTATAAAGAGCATCTCTAGCCCATTGGATCAAAGAAAAAATCTCAAAATCCACCCATTTTTGGCCAAAAAGGCAAGGCTATACTAAGGCAAAATGGCTAAAAATCGACCAAAATCAGGGTACCAAAATCTCTCTAAATCATCTAAGATCTCTTTCCAGGCTTCAATTAGGCTATAAAGAGCATCTCTAGCCCATTGGATCAAAGAAAAAATATCTCAAAATCTTTTTGGCCAAAAGGCAAGGCTATACTAAGGCAAAATGGCTAAAATCGACCAAAATCAGGGTACCAAAAATCTCTCTAAATCAACTAAGATCTCTTTCCAGGCTTCAATTAGGCTATAAAGAGCATCTCTAGCCCATTGGATCAAAGAAAAAATATCTCAAAATCACCCATTTTTGGCCAAAAGGCAAGGCTATACTAAGGCAAAATGGCTAAAAATCGACCAAAATCAGGGTACCAAAAATCTCTCTAAATCAGCTAAGATCTCTTTCCAGGCTTCAATTAGGCTATAAAGAGCCTCTCTAGCCCATTGGATCAAAGAAAAAAATATCTCAAAATCCACCCTTTTTTGGCCAAAAAGGCAAGGCTATACTAAGGCAAAATGGCTAAAAATCGACCAAAATCAGGGTACCCAAAATCTCTCTAAATCAGCTAAGATCTCTTTCCAGGCTTCAATTAGGCTATAAAGAGCCTCTCTAGCCCATTGGATCAAAGAAAAAATATCTCAAATCCACCCATTTTTGGCCAAAAGGCAAGGCTATACTAAGGCAAAATGGCTAAAAATCGACCAAAATCAAGGGTACCAAAAATCTCTCTAAATCAGCTAAGATCTCTTTCCAGGCTTCAATTAGGCTATAAAGAGCCTCTCTAGCCCATTGGCTCAAAGAAAAAATATATCTAACTCTACCATTTTTTGGCCAAAAAGGCAAGGCTATACTAAGGCAAAATGGCTAAAAATCGACCAAAATCAGGGTACAAAAAATCTCTCTAAATTAACTAAGATCTTTTTCCAGGCTTCAATTAGGCTATAAAAAGCCTCTCTAGCCCATTGGATCAAAGAAAAAAATATCTCAAAATCCACCCTTTTTTGGCCAAAAAGGCAAGGCTAAACTAAGGCAAAATGGGTAAAAATCGACGAAAATCAAGTATACCAAAAATCTCTCTAAATCAGCTAAGATCTCTTTCTAGGCTTCAATTAGGCTATAAAGAGCCTCTCTAGCCCTTTGGCTCAAAGAAAAAAATATATCTAACTCGACCCTTTTTTGGCCAAAAAGGCAAGGCTATACTAAGGCAAAATGGCTAAAAATCGACCAAAATCAGGTTACCAAAATCTCTCTAAATCAACTAAGATCTCTTTCCAGGCTTCAATTAGGCTATAAAGAGCCTCTCTAGCCCATTGGATCAAAGAAAAAATATCTCAAAATCCACCCATTTTTGCCAAAAGGCAAGGCTATACTAAGGCAAAATGGCTAAAAATCGACCAAAATCAGGGTACCAAAATCTCTCTAAATCAGCTAAGATCTCTTTCCAGGCTTCAATTAGGCTATAAAGAGCCTCTCTAGCCCATTGGATCAAAGAAAAAAATATCTCAAAATCCACCCTTTTTTGGCCAAAAAGGCAAGGCTATACTAAGGCAAAATGGCTAAAAATCGACCAAAATCAGGGTACCAAAAATCTCTCTAAATCAGCTAAGATCTCTTTCCAGGCTTCAATTAGGCTATAAAGAGCCTCTCTAGCCCATTGGATCAAAGAAAAAAATATCTCAAAATCCACCCATTTTTGGCCAAAAAGGCAAGGCTATACTAAGGCAAAATGGCTAAAAATCGACCAAAATCAAGTTACCAAAAATCTCTCTAAATCAGCTAAGATCTCTTTCGAGGCTTCAATTAGGCTATAAAGAGCCTCTCTAGCCCTTTGGCTCAAAGAAAAAATATATCTAACTCTACCATTATTTGGCCAAAAAGGCAAGGCTATACTAAGGCAAAATGGCTAAAAATCGACCAAAATCAGGGATTAAAAAATCTTTCTAAATTAACTAAGATCTTTTTCCAGGCTTCAATTAGGCTATAAAGACCCTCTCTAGCCCATTGGATCAAAGAAAAAAATATCTCAAAATCCACCCTTTTTTGGCCAAAAAGGCAAGGCTAAACTAAGGCAAAATGGGTAAAAATCGACGAAAATCAAGTTACCAAAAATCTCTCTAAATCAGCTAAGATCTCTTTCCAGGCTTCAATTAGGCTATAAAGAGCCTCTCTAGCCCTTTGGCTCAAAGAAAAAAATATATCTAACTCGACCCTTTTTTGGCCAAAAAGGCAAGGCTATACTAAGGCAAAATGGCTAAAAATCGACCAAAATCAGGTTACCAAAAATCTCTCTAAATCAACTAAGATCTCTTTCCAGGCTTCAATTAGGGTATAAAGAGCCTCTCTAGCCCATTGGATCAAAGAAAAAAATATCTCAAAATCCACCCATTTTTGGCCAAAAAGGCAAGGCAAAACTAAGGCAAAATGGCTAAAAATCGACCAAAATCAGGGTACAAAGAATCTTTCTAAATCAGCTAAGATCTCTCTCCAGGCTTCAATTAGGCTATAAAGAGCCTCTCTAGCCCATTGGATCAAAGAAAAAAATATCTCAAAATCCACCCTTTTTTGGCCAAAAAGGCAAGGCTATACTAAGGCAAAATGGCTAAAAATCGACCAAAATCAGGGTACCAAAAATCTCTCTAAATCAGCTAAGATCTCTCTCCAGGCTTCAATTAGGCTATAAAGAGCATCTCTAGCCCATTGGCTCAAAGAAAAAATATCTCCAAATTCACCCATTTTTTGCCAAAAAGGCAAGGCTATACTAAGGCAGAATGGCTAAAAATCGACGAAAATCAAGTTACCAAAAATTTCTCTAAATCAGCTAAGATCTCTTTCCAGGCTTCAATTAGGCTATAAAGAGCCTCTCTAGCCCTTTGGCTCAAAGAAAAAATATATTTAACTGGACCCATTTTTTGCCAAAAAGGCAAGGCTATACTAAGGCAAAATGGCTAAAAATCGGCCAAAATCAGGGTACCAAAAGTCTCTCTATATCAGCTAAGATCTCTCTCCAGGCTTCAATTAGGCTATAAAGAGCCTCTCTAGCCCATTGGATCAAAGAAAAAAATATCTCAAAATCCACCCTTTTTTGGCCAAAAATGCAACGCAATACTAAGGCAAAATGGCTAGAAATCGACCAAAATCAGGGTACCAAAAATCTCTCTAAATCAGCTAAGATCTCTTTCCAGGCTTCAAATAGGCTATAAAGAGCATCTCTAGCCCATTGGATCAAAGAAAAAATATCTCAAAATCCACCCATTTTTGGCCAAAATGGCAAGGCTATACTAAGTCAAAATGGTAAAAAATCGACCAAAATCAGGGTACCAAAAATCTCTCTAAATCATCTAAGATCTCTTTCCAGGCTTCAATTAGGCTATAAAGAGCATCTCTAGCCCATTGGATCAAAGAAAAAAATATCTCAAAATCCACCCATTTTTGGCCAAAAAGGCAAGGCTATACTAAGGCAAAATGGCTAAAAATCGACCAAAATCAGGGTACCAAAAATCTCTCTAAATCAGCTAAGATCTCTTTCCAGGCTTCAATTAGGCTATAAAGAGCCTCTCTAGCCCATTGGATCAAAGAAAAAAATATCTCAAAATCCACCCTTTTTTGGCCAAAAAGGCAAGGCTATACTAAGGCAAAATGGCTAGAAATCGACCAAAATCAGGATACCAAAAATCTCTCTAAATCAGCTAAGATCTCTTTCCAGGCTTCAATTAGGCTATAAAGAACCTCTCTAGGCCATTGGATCAAAGAAAAAAATATCTCCAAATTCACCAAATTTTGCCAAAAAGGCAAGGCTATACTAAGGCAAAATGGCTAAAAATCGACCAAAATCAGGGTACCAAAAATCTCTCTAAATCAACTAAGATCTCTTTCCAGGCTTCAATTAGGCTATAAAGAGCCTCTCTAGCCCATTGGATCAAAGAAAAAAATATCTCCAAATTCACCCATTTTTTGCCAAAAAGGCAAGGCTATACTAAGGCAAAATGGCTAAAAATCGACCAAAATCAGGGTACCAAAAATCTCTCTAAATCAGCTAAGATCTCTTTCCAGGCTTCAATTAGGCTATAAAGAGCCTCTCTAGCCCATTGGATCAAAGAAAAAAATATCTCAAAATCCACCCATTTTTGGCCAAAAAGGCAAGGCTATACTAAGGCAAAATGGCTAAAAATCGACCAAAATCAGGGTACCAAAAATCTCTCTAAATCAGCTAAGATCTCTTTCCAGGCTTCAATTAGGCTATAAAGAGCCATTGGATCAAAGAAAAAATATCTCAAAATCCACCCTTTTTGGCCAAAAGGCAAGGCTATACTAAGGCAAAATGGCTAAAAATCGACCAAAATCAGGGTACCAAAAATCTCTCTAAATCAGCTAAGATCTCTTTCCAGGCTTCAATTAGGCTATAAAGAGCCTCTCTAGCCCATTGGATCAAAGAAAAAATATCTCAAATTCCACCCATTTTTGCCAAAAGGCAAGGCTATACTAAGGCAAAATGGCTAAAAATCGACCAAAATCAAGGGTACCAAAAATCTCTCTAAATCAGCTAAGATCTCTTTCCAGGCTTCAATTAGGCTATAAAGAGCCTCTCTAGCCCATTGGCTCAAAGAAAAAATATCTCAAAATCCACCCATTTTTGGCCAAAAGGCAAGGCTATACTAAGGCAAAATGGCTAAAATCGACCAAAATCAGGGTACAAAAATCTCTCTAAATTAACTCAGATCTCTTTCCAGGCCTCAATTAGGCTATAAAGAGCTTCTCTAGCCCATTGGCTCAAAGAAAAAAATATCTCAAAATCCACCCTTTTTGGCCAAAAAGGCAAGGCTATACTAAGGCAAAATGGCTAAAAATCGACCAAAATCAGGGTACCAAAAATCTCTCTAAATCAGCTAAGATCTCTTTCCAGGCTTCAATTAGGCTATAAAGAGCCTCTCTAGCCCATTGGATCAAAGAAAAAAATATCTCAAAATCCACCCTTTTTTGGCCAAAAAGGCAAGGCTATACTAAGGCAAAATGGCTAAAAATCGACCAAAATCAGGGTACCCAAAATCTCTCTAAATCAGCTAAGATCTCTTTCCAGGCTTCAATTAGGCTATAAAGAGCATCTCTAGCCCATTGGCTCAAAGAAAAAAATATCTCAAAATCCACCCTTTTTGGCCAAAAGGCAAGGCTATACTAAGGCAAAATGGCTAAAAATCGACCAAAATCAGGTTACCAAAATCTCTCTAAATCAACTAAGATCTCTTTCCAGGCTTCAATTAGGCTATAAAGAGCCTCTCTAGCCCATTGGATCAAAGAAAAAAATATCTCAAAATCCACCCATTTTTGGCCAAAAAGGCAAGGCTATACTAAGGCAAAATGGCTAAAAATCGACCAAAATCAGGGTACAAAGAATCTTTCTAAATCAGCTAAGATCTCTCCCAGGCTTCAATTAGGCTATAAAGAGCCTCTCTAGCCCATTGGATCAAAGAAAAATATCTCAAAATCCACCCTTTTTTGGCCAAAAGGCAAGGCTATACTAAGGCAAAATGGCTAAAATCGACC
Source organism: Chrysaora quinquecirrha (assembly GCA_014526335.1). Taxonomy (NCBI): domain Eukaryota; kingdom Metazoa; phylum Cnidaria; class Scyphozoa; order Semaeostomeae; family Pelagiidae; genus Chrysaora; species Chrysaora quinquecirrha. Next base: position 983,985 of record JACTAT010000056.1, on the reverse strand, counting down.
AAAATCAGGTTACCAAAATCTCTCTAAATCAGCTAAGATCTCTCTCCAGGCTTCAATTAGGCTATAAAGAGCATCTCTAGCCCATTGGCTCAAAGAAAAAATATCTCCAAATTCACCCATTTTTTGCCAAAAAGGCAAGGCTATACTAAGGCAGAATGGCTAAAAATCGACGAAAATCAAGTTACCAAAAATTTCTCTAAATCAGCTAAGATCTCTTTCCAGGCTTCAATTAGGCTATAAAGAGCCTCTCTAGCCCTTTGGCTCAAAGAAAAAATATATTTAACTGGACCCATTTTTTGCCAAAAAGGCAAGGCTATACTAAGGCAAAATGGCTAAAAATCGGCCAAAATCAGGGTACCAAAAGTCTCTCTATATCAGCTAAGATCTCTCTCCAGGCTTCAATTAGGCTATAAAGAGCCTCTCTAGCCCATTGGATCAAAGAAAAAAATATCTCAAAATCCACCCTTTTTTGGCCAAAAAGGCAAGGCTATACTAAGGCAAAATGGCTAGAAATCGACCAAAATCAGGATACCAAAAATCTCTCTAAATCAGCTAAGATCTCTTTCCAGGCTTCAATTAGGCTATAAAGAACCTCTCTAGGCCATTGGATCAAAGAAAAAAATATCTCAAAATTCACCCATTTTTTGCCAAAAAGGCAAGGCTATACTAAGGCAAAATGGCTAAAAATCGACCAAAATCAGGGTACAAAAAATCTCTCTAAATTAACTAAGATCTTTTTCCAGGCTTCAATTAGGCTATAAAAAGCCTCTCTAGCCCATTGGATCAAAGAAAAAAATATCTCAAAATCCACCCTTTTTTGGCCAAAAAGGCAAGGCTATACTAAGGCAAAATGGCTAAAAATCGACCAGAATCAGGTTACCAAAAATCTCTCTAAATCAGCTAAGATCTCTCTCCAGGCTTCAATTAGGCTATAAAGAGCATCTCTAGCCCATTGGCTCAAAGAAAAAAATATCTCCAAATTCACCCATTTTTTGCCAAAAAGGCAAGGCTATACTAAGGCAAAATGGCTAAAAATCGACGAAAATCAAGTTACCAAAAATCTCTCTAAATCAGCTAAGATCTCTTTCCAGGCTTCAATTAGGCTATAAAGAGCCTCTCTAGCCCTTTGGCTCAAAGAAAAAATATATCTAACTCAACCCTTTTTTGGCCAAAAAGGCAAGGCTATACTAAGGCAAAATGGCTAAAAATCGACCAAAATCAGGGTACAAAAAATCTCTCTAAATTAACTAAGATCTTTTTCCAGGCTTCAATTAGGCTATAAAGAGCCTCTCTAGCCCATTGGATCAAAGAAAAAAATATCTCAAAATCCACCCTTTTTTGGCCAAAAAGGCAAGGCTATACTAAGGCAAAATGGGTAAAAATCGACCAGAATCAGCGAACCAAAAATCTCTCTAAATCCACTAAGATCTCTTTCCAGGCTTCAATTAGGCTATAAAGAGCATCTTTAGCCCATTGGATCAAAGAAAAAAATATCTCAAAATCTACCTTTTTTGGCCAAATAGGAAAGGCTATACTAAGGCAAAATGGCTTAAAATTAACCAGAATCAGGGTAGCAAAAATCTCTCTAAATCAACTAAGATCTCTTTCCAGGCTTCAATAAGGCTATAAAAAGCATCTCTAGCCCATTGGCTCAAAGAAAAATTATCTCTAAATCCACCCTTTTTTTGACCAAAAAGGCAAGGCTATACTAAGGCAAAATGGCTAAAAATCGACTGAAACTAGAGTGCCAAAAATCTCTCTAAATCATCTAAGATCTCTTTCCAGGGTATTATCAGGCGCTATAGAGCATCTCTATAGCCCATTGGATTAAAGAAAAGAAACATCTCAAAATCGACCCTTTTTTGCCAAAAGGAATGGCTAAGGCAAAATGGTAAAATCGACCAAAATAAAGGGTGCGAAAAATCTTTCCAAATCATGTAAGATCTCTTTCTAGGCTATTATTAGGCTATAAAGAGCATCTTTAGCCCATTGGCTCAAAGAAAAAATATCTCCAAATTCACCCATTTTTTGCCAAAAAGGCAAGGCTATACTAAGGCAAAATGGCTAAAAATCGACGAAAATCAATTTACCAAAAATTTCTCTAAATCAGCTAAGATCTCTTTCCAGGCTTCAATTAGGCTATAAAGAGCCTCTCTAGCCCTTTGGCTCAAAGAAAAAATATATTTAACTGGACCCATTTTTGGCCAAAAAGGCAAGGCTATACTAAGGCAAAATTGCTAAGAATCGACCAAAATCAGGGTACAAAAAATCTCTCTAAATTAACTAAGATCTTTTTCCAGGCTTCAATTAGGCTATAAAGAGTCTCTCTCGCCCATTGGATCAAAGAAAAAAATATCTCAAAATCCACCCTTTTTTGGCCAAAAAGGCAAGGCTATACTAAGGCAAAATGGGTAAAAATCGACCAAAATCAGCGAACCAAAAATCTCTCTAAATCAACTAAGATCTCTTTCCAGGCTTCAATTAGGCTATCAAGAGCATCTTTAGCCCATTGGATCAAAGAAAAAAATATCTCAAAATCTACCTTTTTTTGGCCAAATAGGAAAGGCTATACTAAGGCAAAATGGCTTAAAATTAACCAGAATCAGGGTAGCAAAAATCTCTCTAAATCAACTAAGATCTCTTTCCAGGCTTCAATTAGGCTATAAAGAGCATCTTTAGCCCATTGGGTCAAAGAAAAAAATATCTCTAAATCCACCCTTTTTTTTGGCCAAAAAGGCAAGGCTATATACTAAGGCAAAATGGCTAAAAATCGACTGAAACTAGAGTGCCAAAAATCTCTCTAAATCATCTAAGATCTCTTTCCAGTGTATTATCAGGCGCTATAGAGCATCTCTATAGCCCATTGGATTAAAGAAAAAAACATCTCAAAATCGACCCTTTTTTGCCAAAAGGCATGGCTAAGGCAAAATGGTAAAATCGACCAAAATAAAGGGTGCGAAAAATCTTTCCAAATCATGTAAGATCTCTTTCTAGGCTATTATTAGGCTATAAAGAATATCTCTATCCCGTAGGATCGAAGAAAAAAAATGCATCAAACTGGACCCCTATTTGGGCAAAAAGGCAAGCCTATGCTGATGCAAAATGGCAAAAAATCGGCCGAAATTGGGGGGCCAAAAATGATTGTAAATTTTTGAAGGCTCATCTTGGATTGTGTTCTACTGCCTGTTTTAAGTTGATTTTAATTAGAAAACCCAAGATTCCCCTCAAGGAAACCCTGTCTCTATTTTGGTACGCGTCACAAAATGTTTCATTGCAGAGTAAACACGGGAAATCGAAGAAAACAGAGAATGGAAGAGAGATTCAATAAATACTGCTTATAAATCTCAAATTAATATTTAAACATAATTTCTATATTAATAATACATCTTTTAAAAAATTCACTATTATCTTTGAAACCAATTTTTTAATGTTAATATTGCATTATCAACAGTTGAGAGTGTAGGATGCAAATCAGTTTTTTTAGCTAACAAAGTTCCAGCCTCTGCTAAAAGTCCAGCAGTTCGTAGCTGAGTTATGACGTCAGCAAATAATGCCTCGTTGTGTGATTGGCTGAGAATGTAACTTACAAATGGCGGGAAAAGTGGCGTTTTTGGTAACCGATGAACAGTTTTTGATTGGAGAATCAATTTGAAGGCTTCTTTGTCATCACATTGTTCATCAAACTCCTGAAAGAAAAGAAACACATTACATCTAGCTGTACAATAGAAAATGTCACTACAGTATTGACAGAAATTTTTAAAAGGGCCTCTTTTCAAACGATCGATGAGGCGACGATTCGATTTCCGCTGCAAGTCAAGCTCAAGCTTTAGAAAAAGTTTCACTTTGTTTATCGCCAAAACTTGATCACGAAGGCTGTATTCTGTTTGCAAGCGAGCAGCGAAGTTCAAATTCGCTAGCGAACAGCGAATGCGAACGAAGTGGAAATGGGCCTTAAGTGCTGAGCCGTGGTTATCACTATTGAACTGAACTGCTTGACACTCAACTGCGAAGATACGAAAAACATCAAAAGAAAGGGAACTAACTATCGTTCGCCAGGTGAAAGTTTGCTAAGTAGAGGGACTTGTGTAGCAAGTCTAAATCAGTCTTACCAGCAATAAGATAGCCTTTAACATATGTACTGTTGATCATAAGCTATGCATGCATATACCAACTTGGTCCCACAAACCGTACATTAAAAACTACTTTAAGGCAACACAAAAAAAGATAGTGAATCTATAGTTATAATGGCAATTCAACCCAATCATAATTTCAATTCACTTTTGCATATTTTATTCAATTTTTACTTTACTATATGTTTAACAAAAATTTTGTACATAGGTTATAGAATTTTATTTCTGTTTTTGTAATAGACGTTTCTGTAATTGTATGTATTTGCACGACCCACACTGTAAACAAATCCTTTGGTTGTCGTGGGCTCTGTGCTTAATTATGAATGCAAAGTGCGCTCTCTAAAAATCGCCTAAAATCGAGGGTTCTGAAAATCATCCAAAACCTCCTAAAATACTATTATAAGGCTATAAATAAGCTTTTTATCATATTTTTGGGCAAAAATAAAGCCTCGAAGTCCATAAAACTGATAATATAAAGGCAAAAATCGCCTGATTTTGACTAAAAAGGCAAGGCTACACCTTGGGAAGATCTCCAAAACCTACTTTAGAAAAGCATTCGAGTCCCTTTTGGCATGGAAATGAAAGGTTATTTAATTCTCTTGGAGTCTTTTTGGAACGAAAAGAACGAAAAGTTACAGTTATGTTACTTCTTCTCACAAAGTCCTTTACAAACTTGCAGCAAAGCAACATTTCATATAGTTTAAATGTACATATGACATACCTGGACAAGTTCCATATCACAGAATGCCTGATCAATGCACTTTTCATTATTACTAATCAATGCCATTTTTAATGCGACCAAGTGGAATCCAGCATCGAACAGTATCTTGTATAAATGCAACAAACACTGAAAAACATATACATGAAACTGTAACAAGTCTCTCAAAATCTTTTGAACAGAAAGTAAGTCTTGAAAAAAGAACTATAGCAATTCACTTTCACTAACACAAAATGGTTAAAAGATATTTGTCATGAATGGCGACCACTAGGAATGATTTTTTTAAGAAGGAGATTTTGAAACTGAAGGTTTAAAATTGCGATAAACAGCGGAAACATTTTTGGGCATACTTAAAAGCTTTTTTCGTCTGACACTCCTCAGAGTATAGACGTCAGGAGTCTGTCCACATCAAAACCAAAAAGGCCGGTTCTGTGAAGACAGAAAGAGTTCATGTTCTCACTTAGTCTCTTCAATAAATTTTCATTGTTTTTCCCGTCTAAAGCTGATTGGTGTTTAAAACACAATGTCAATTCAGCTTATCTTTCTGATTGCTGCATTTCGAGCCGCATCTGGGTATATATTCCGCCTTAGTTTATTGTTTCGGTATGTTTCTGACGTTCATACTCTGAGGAGTGTCAGGCCAAAAAAGCTTTTAAGTATGCCCGAAAATGTTTTCGCTGTTTATCGCAATTTTGAAGTTTTGTACGACTCAAAACTATTAACTGTAGGTTTGTAGAATTGGCTGAAGAATATGTTCTATCCATCTTACCTCCAAGCCGAAGATGACTTTGCAAGAAGCTTGTCTGATAAATTCCAGTAGATGACTGAAATCTTTGTACTCAATAAGTTTCTTGTATAGAATCATCCATGGGTTTTCCTCTGGCTTGCTCTCACTGGAAAAATCGAGTGGACGATTCCAGTTAAATACTAATTCATGTTCATTGCAAAGGAAAAGTAAAGCTACAAACTACCAAGTATAAGTAAAAGCTACAAGGACCATCATAAAATATTCCTGCTGACTCTTACAAGAATGTATCTGCAACTTAAAGCTCCGATTACACAGCTAATATTACGTCCAACATTGCCAAACACTTATATTATCATTCTGGTGAAACAGGCATTCACTTTGGCGTGCATAAAACAGCATTCACATCGTTAAAGAAGCTAGCTACTAACAATGTTGAATTAATGGACAAAGCATAACATGGAAATGACACAGAAACAAACTTAATTAAAAAAGGAATTTCCCACAGAAAAGCTGGGGCTCTTCAGTCAATACCAATCGTTGATGAGAATGTTGGCTAAAATGTGGGATATTTTAGTCACCCTTGCCCAAACAGCAGTTTTTGATCTTTCCTTGTTGGCTCTTCCTATCATTCTTAAGCAAAATCCACCAAGCGCAGGATCGTTCACCCTCTATAATATGGTTTAGACAGTCATGAAACAGGTTAGTTTTACCCTACTGATGAAGTGTTGTTGCAAAAGCAAATCTGCAGACTAGGAGGGGAAGTGCAGAAGGAGACAATTGGCATTTGGAGTTGCTTAGCTTAGACATCGGTAGACAGGTTGGTTTTACCTACTGAAGAAGTGTTGCTACACTAGTGATTTTGCTTAGTATGAGAGGAGCTTAAGATTCAGACAATTGACATTTGGAGTTGCATGGCTTATATGTTATGAGACAGATTAGTTTTGCCCTACTGATGAAGTATTGCTGCGATAGTAATTCTGCTCAGTATGAGAGGAACAGCAGATTCAGACAATTGTCATTTGGAGTTGCATGGCTTAGACATCACGAGACAGGTTCGTTTTACCCTACTAATAAAGTATTGTTGCAATAGTAATCCTGCTAAGTACTAGAGGAACCACAGTTTCAGAAAAAGGCATTTGGACTGGCTTGAAAAGGCAATGGCCTAACAGTTGTTGGATTACGATTGAACGCTTCTAAATAGGAATCTGTGCTAGAAAGCAATGATAGCTGTCCTCGGATGATTTCAAGTGAGCAAGTCTAGCGAAGGCGAAGGTGAAGGTGAAATGGTGTTTAAGCGCCAGTCGCTAGGATCTCAATAGTAGGTTAACTAATCGAGACCTCGACCCTGGCTGTGACGCTACCGTGGCTGGGTTCGAACCCTGACCACACTGAGCTTCTGACACCACAAGTCAGCTGGATTACACCACAACGCCACAGCACCTCGTAGTGTACTCCTGTGCTCAAAAGCATCGAGGAAAAGAAGAATTTCTAAGAAGCTACACGAACTAAAATCTGGAATTTCGAGAGATAAAAACTTTTGTGAGAGAAAACAGCAGTCAATATGCAAAAAGAAATTGACCACATTATTATTGAATACTGTAAAGACGTCCAAAAGCTATCAATTGCCAACAACTACCTCTACAGAGTCTTCCAATGAAAACTAGGAAAACCACCTCCACCTATAATTTAAGTTTTAAAAAAAGTTGTATAATTTTATAAACCATACCTTAGTTCTGCAGCAGCTAAAACCGGCCACGTCAAAAGTAATTTGCCAATGGACCTCAGCTGTTCAACCTTATTGCTGTCTTTAACCAGTGAGAGGAAAAGGGAATGTCTTTTGTCATCACTATCAATGTCTTCTGGTATAATCTGCATTTTAAATAAAAAAGGAGAAGATTAGAATGCAATATTGGCATAGGAGAGAAATGACATATAGCGAAAAAAGGCGGAAACATGCTGACACATACAAAAATTATATATTTAGTTGGGCAAGATATTTAGTTTAACTGATTAACTTTGGCTAGAGTCTAGAGACGTTAGCTCCCCATACCATCTCACAACCTCCACGGACTCTAGTAAAAGTTCAGAAGGCTGCAAGTTAAATGGCAGCAAGTTAAAAGGCAGCTGAGTGGTATCTTGTCTTTCCAACGTTAAACTGGTACTAATATTTCCAAAGTTAAAGGTAAAAAGCCCGCCCGCATCGCGGGCGTCAAGTTTAAAAGCTAGTCTACTTGTAATGGTAAACACAATACGGATAATAATCCACCAGTTAGAAAAGTAACCCTGGATTGGTATGGTATGATATAATAAATTTTTTCAAGTTGCATATTAGAGGATGAAGTCTGAATGAATATGCTCAAGAAAATTTGCTAATTCACAACAGAGAGTTTAGAGACAGCTGCCAGAAGACAGTAAAATAAATAGAGGGGCACAGAAATCAGAAGGAATGATACCACTACGCCTTCCGATAAACTTTCTTTAGATGGCTACAGCAAATCAATTAGTCACACATAAGATTACTGAAGAAAAAGACCCATACACAAAGGAATTAGGGGGCAAGAATAGACAACAGCTAGGAGTAAATAAGCGTGAAAATAAATTTGCCTTCTTTCCCCATGATGACGATACGATTGCATCAGTTTGATAAAACACTAGAAGAAAGATGTCATCTCCACTGAGTTCGAAAGACTTTTCTATCAGTTGCAAAAGCTCCATTTTCACACTTGTTTCCACTTCGAGATCAGCGCAGAATGGTCTGACAACTTCCAAGACATCGTCCTGAGAGAGTAGATTTCCACCATTTTCCACGTGGTCCTTTACGAGGCAGATTATACTATCAAAATCATCCAAGTCTTCATTTTGCCTAAAAAGATAATGAAGACAGCATGAATTAAAACAAAAGTATATAGAGCCTTAGGCTGTATTACATGGAGAGTTATTCGGCTATTTCAGAGGCCCCCCAAGCGGTTCTGCGTGATGCGTTATTGGACCATTGTTTATGCGTGATTTCGTGAAACGAGAAATTTTTGCGCGTGAATGCGTGAATCTAAAATTCTGCGTGTCGCGTGAAATGCTTTGGTACGGCTCACGATCTCGTGATTTACAGTATTGGCGACATAATTGAGTGGTTGCTTGAATGCAGGAATGCTCTTTTATCCTTCAAGCATTGTCAGTTAACTATATTTCTGTTATTCTCTCATATGTTGAATTAATTAAGTCACCTAAAATCTTAATAATGTGTGTTCCCTGTTACAAACTCGTCGTGGAAAGAATTTTTCAAAGCCAACCATTAGATATATGAAGTTAAACATCGTGAATATGGATCCTGCTCAAAATTTCAAGGAGAAACGCTTGAAGCTGTGTCTACGTGAAAATGAAGTTTTATCGTGCGTGATTGCGGGAAACCTCGAAAAATTGCGCGTGATCGCGTGATTTTGCACCCTCTCTTGGGGGGCCTCATTTCAGGGAACTCTTTATCTCAATGAAAACATCATTGGCTTTCTGGTAATGTAGTCCAGGTTCAAATATCTATCCTAGAGTTCGCCATTAATGACAAATGTTTATAAATAAGTATGGTGAAGAATGCTCAACATAGCTGGAACACAAAATGTCAAACGCAAGTAGAGGGATACAGTCAATTAGGCTAAAAGTCTTTTTTTCGATGTGATTACATCTTTGCTGCAAAGATAGACATCATATGCAGCCAGGGATTGATGTTATGGGTATCCATACCCAGAAAGGAAGATCAGGTTTGGGAATTCTGCAATGTCAGTGCACGAACAAGAAATCCCAAGCCTTAACTTGTTGATCATCTTTTTTGAGTGGAGCGTGTAGTAGGCTACTGCTGATGCAGTAATTTTTCAGATTTCCTTACACCCGTATTTGTGACTACTAATTTGATTACTCTGAGAAAAAACAGTTACGGGTTTCATTAGGTTGAAGTAGCGCTAGTTAAAGTTTTGGAAAGTCTTTGAGGCTGGTAAAATTTTGATAAGTTTTTGAGGCAGGAAAGATTTTATATTAACTATTTAGTTTTAGGGGCTACTTTTTTGGCTCACCCGATATAAATATTAATGGAATCAGACAAACCATCGCTGTTGCTGCCACAGTTTAACACTCTGAGTCGTGATCACCGAATTTAGTTAGTAATTGATTAATCCTTCATTCTTTCCTTTGAATTCTGGGAATAATTTCCTTACTTCCGCTCTAGTTGCGAAAAAATTAAAAATCACTGATTTCTAAGACTCGATCGGGCATCTACGGGTTTTTCGTGCGCCTTTGGCAGCCATTGGAGGAGGCCAAAACCGCGCATCCGCTGTGCGTAGTCACGAAGACAAGGAGGCCACAACAGGGTCTGGCAATAGCAGTTGATAGGATAAAACTTCTTTGACGAATCGAAGGTAATGCTGATTTTTTGGCTACGGGACGAGGTAAAAAAGAAATGGCAGTCCGGTCTCCCGTTCTAAGGGCTGTTATGTTGGAAGGAAGGATCCCACTGCTTCTCGGCGGCCCGATATGGCGGCGATGCAAAACTTCAAAAAGGTATGCGCTGAATAATGGGAAGCGCTATCCAGTCTTTTTTAGAGATCAGTGGTAAAAACGGGTCAAATTCGTTGAAATTCAGTAACTATGGAAAATATTCACTATGGAAGTATGGAAAAGAAAAGGACAAACAGAAAAGGCAGCCATCATTCACGGAAGCCAATATCTTGCGATCGTTATAATCTGATGAAACCAAGCCTAAGACACTTACGTCGATTCTTTCACTCTCTGGATGACAATCGCTAATGCTTCTTGAAAAGTATCGCTGATATCAAAGTTCTCTCTCCCACTCTTTTCAGCCATATCCAAAAACTTCTTGACTTCCTCAGGTTGTCGCAAATCAAGAAACAGATCCCGGCTAGGTTCCTAATTTCTGTGGGATTGCAACGGGATACATCATAACGGCGAGCATATGATTGTTCTTTCAGCTGAAAGAAGACACAAAAGAAGCATTCTAAATTACAAGGAAGTGTGAGAAAAGAACGATTTTTGATGAAATGTACGCTTAATATATGACTTTTATAAAAGAAATTTCCATACAAGATTTCCTAGGTCGTATAAAACAACTATTTCGGATAAAATGGGGGCGGGAGCAGGAGATTTCAGTCTCGCAGTACCCCCCTCCACTCTTACTCGATGTGAAAGCTATCAGGGAAATCTGATGATGAGTGAACATAAAAAGATACCATTCTAAAATGGAGATAGTGCTACATCTACGAATTTAGACTTTACAGAAAACAGTTGAAAAAAAATCAAGCTCCTGTCTACATCCCTTGTCAACATCCGCTTTTTTCACAAGAAGCATGCCCGAATTGACAGGATTCGAAGGAATTTTCTAGGAACCTTCCAAGTCATAGAGCTACTGCTTATATGACCTCGGTAATTTTGCTAAAACAATTTCATTTGATTCCAATTAAAATCACAGCCATACACTGTAAGTCTGTTGCCAATAAAAAGTATTACATAAGCCCGATATCTGTAGCGAGTTTTGTAATAAGACCCGCTTTAGTCTACACGCTTTTTTTTATAAGGAACCTACCTCAAGGCCTAGTTCTTAAAGTTCCTTATTTTTGGGCCTCTTTTGAGGCAATTGTAGTTCCAAAAGTTCCTTAATAGTTCCTTAATTCTAAGTGCACATACAGTGGTCTTAACAATAAAAGAGAGACATTTGCATGTGAGCAAAGCTCGAGAATACTCAAAGAAACATTGGATACATGCTTAACGTGCAATTTATGTGATTTTCGACTGCAAATGAAGCAGTGATAAAAGTATTCAACATTCAAAAGTTCCTTAATGATTTTCTCTTTAGTAGTATAAGTTCTTTAAATTTTCGGGCCTTCTACATGTAGGTTCCTTATAAAGTGGTTCCTTATAAAAAAAAAAAGCGTGTACCTTTTAGAATACTGTAGTAAGTTTTACCCAAATGCAACACATTAAGTGCAATATTAAGCCAAGCTTATGTTGACCATAGTCAAAATAACTGAGCCGTCAAGTTAAGCGCTTAGGCAAACAATTGGTGACTAGTTCTCAACTAGTCGCGAGCAGTTTCAGAAAGTTGGGTATATTATTCTTCTGTGTTTCTTCGACAACTGATTACCGTCACTCGCCAGAGACCAGAAAAGTGTTCAACCCTTTAGAACTAGTTGCCGACTGCTAATCGGCGACAATTTATCGCAACTGACCTGTCGACATAAGCGGTCTGGCAACTAGTTAGCAACTAGTTCCTTTTGACGGCAACTAGTCGTAGCGCAGTTTCCGAGAGTTGCGAATGTTCTATTTCTGTGACTAGATGACAACTGAGTCCCGTCAGTCTCAGTCGACAGTATACAAAGTGTATACACTGTACATACGTCTTCTGATTGGCTCCATGATATAAAAAGGTCGTCCTGAAAACTTTGAATATGAAGACGAGATTGTTCCAAGTGAGCTTCAGCTTGATCATTTGAAAGTTCGGCAATATCACTGAAACACAGATAAAGAAAGCTTGAGCAGGGAGAATTTTTACACAATGAAAAACATTAGGTGAAATAGATGGGCACTACCAAAGTTGCGCAAATATTCGCGTTCCTAAGTTAGGCTTATTGCAATCTATAGTCATTTAAAGGAGAGTGACTTGAAAGGTTTATTCACAAAACACTAAGAACAAGAACTGTTGAATTCATGACCATTTATTTAACCCAGGAACATTATTTCGCAATTGACCATTTCGACGAACAGCTGCTATTATGGAAATGTTTCAAATTTCTGGATAGAGAGTTTTTGATACCGAATTCGTATTGAACAGCCAAAACATTTAGTCTAGGTGCAAAGTTTTACTATCTTAGCGCTTGTATTATTTATTTTATGAGCGTCCAAAGTTTGCGATTTTACAAGTGCTCAGACCAGTGGGTTGTTGCTGAGTAATGAATGATAATACTACTTTACCAACGGGAGAAAAAAACACAAAAACGACAAGAAAAAAAAGAAAAATAAAGTAGCTAAATTTTAAAGGACAAAAAATTTAATTCAGTTCATTTCATAATTTTGCATGTAAATTTTCGCCACATGAATCTGACGTCACAAACATTTCAGGTCGGCATTACGTCACAATCAAAAACGTCGAAACAAACTTATAATGCTCAAATTCACCAAAGTTGATCAAAACTTTTGCAGTTCGTAGAACAAAGCAACAGTGCGAATCATAGTGATTAATATATATTTCGTGTGCGATTATCGAATCGATATTCTGAAATCATGGGAAGCAATTTCTCATGCTGTACTCGCGGAAATCGAGCCAGGGTTGCTCCGATCAGCGAATCTATACCGAGCATACCGGAAAGGTGTCAGCTACGTTTGTCGGAAAGAAATCGAATCCTGCGAGATAAAATCAAGATTGTATCCAAGCTTTTTGATGGAGAAAATAATCGTCCTTTCGTCGAGCTTCCTGATCCAGATCCAAGCCGTCCGAAGAATCCTAGTCCGCCGAACGTGGAGCAGAGGCGAGATTCAAGTCACTCAAGATTGTCGAAAAATGGATCTTCGTACTCGCTACTGGAGTCGGAGTCACTTGGGGCAGAGGTAAAAGGAAAGATTTGGACAGAAGGACGGGAAGATGCGCTAGGTAAAGAAAATACAAAGCAAGATCAAGGTATCACAAACAGCAATTCTGGTTGCGATGATAGTTTGGCTGAGGATCTAAATGTTGCTGAGAGTGAAACAATCTCACCAATGACTAACAAAAAGCCATTACCAAGAACACAAGAGATTAGCGAACAATCTACAACAGCTGGTAGACCAACAAGAAGATTCCTTTACCCCAGGTATGGATCAGAGGTAAAAGGAAAGATTGGGACAGAAGGACGGGAAGAAAATACAAAGCAAGATCATGGTAGCGCAAACAGCAATTCTGCTTGCGATGATAGTTTGGCTGAGGATCTAAATATTGCTGAGAGTGAAACAATCTCACCAATGACTAACAAAAAGCCACTACCAACAATACAAGAGATTAGCCAACCATCTACAACAGCTGGTAGACCAACAAGAAGATTCATTTACCCCAGGTATGGATCACCAATTGTCAAGCCACGTGCAAATGCATCATCAGTTTACAGACAAGCTGATTTGAAGTCAGGAGTTACTAATCGTCAATATATATTCTCAAAAATCAAGCCGTTTCAGAGTTCTGGTTGTGATATTTACGAAGGACCAATGGTAGCCTATAGCAGGCATCTTGTGGATGATGTAATACAAAGAAGTAATGCAACACTGGCAAATGAAGCGATTGGCATTAACGGCATTGGATGCAGCTCAGGTATTAAAGAAGAAACTTCAGAGGTATCTGAACGGCAGGGTAATACGGCATCCCAATGGTATACCATGCAGCAGAATCAATGCAGCATTGAAAATGCTGATAACGCACACATGAATGCAAGTTCTGAGTCTCCATGGCAAGCAGCACATGATATTGATCAATCAAAGGAAGACAGGTGAACATTTTATTGGTTTAAAACTAAAAAAAATGTTTTTCAAAGAAAAGCAGAGCATGACCGACATTTTGAGAGCTTTCAACAGCAACTAGCTTTGTTTTCAGACTGAATGTTTCCTGTTTTTGACTTTTAAATAGTATTTAAGTAAAGATAAATTATGATAGAGAGCGGACATATCTTTTGACCTACACATAAAACAGTGTTAGGCCTTGGTCAAACGATTAAACATTGTTGGTCAAACATCTGAAGTTTGTTTGTCCGAAAAATGTTTGATCACATTACAAAACATTGATTATCAAACATCTTGATTACGACAAGCAAACATAATCAAACATCTTGAAGCTTTTCAAAAACATTGCCAAGCAAGTTCTGCTTGTCAAGCAGTGTTTTGAGACGTGGACAAAGGTCAAACATTGTTTGAAATTCATTCTAATAGCAAAAACTCCGCTTTCAGTCTTAGATTATCACAGTGCACAGAAACAGAAGATGATTTAATAGATTATCACGTATCAGATGACGAAATGAAATCATTTGATGATTGCGAACAAGGCAGCAGAGATCCCGACGAAGAATGGCAATATAGAGCACCAGTACAGCAAAGCATCGGCAATGTAACGAGAATTAACGTCAAGCCTGCCGAAAACACAGGAGAACTGACTTCATGTCGTCATGGGAAAATGCGTTCATCGTGCACATTGTGTAATCGTCCAACTGGCAGATATGGGCGAGAATTTAAGAATAAGCAAGATGAATATCATAGAGAAAGAGATGCAAGAAAACGAAGAGGAAGGCAGAAATACAATTTCTGCTGATATCATTTGCTGCATTGAAAAGGTAAGGGTATTAAATGAATCGTTTTTACTTACAGCCGATATACGTTCTGAATATATCACTTCGTCATTAATCGTTCCTTTCACGATACGTTTTGCTTGTATACATAATTTCGAGAATATTGAACGTCTATACCTATACGAAACCTATGCCTAAACTTAAGCCTATGTTCTTACTTTTACCTGCACCTAAATTTATACCTAAATCTATACCTATACCTCAGCTTATACCTTTACCTTTACCATGACTTATTCCTATACCTATACTTACCAAACCTATGCCTAAATTTATACCTATAACTATCCCTATGCCTTTATCTTTGCCTATACCTTTACCAGGCCTTAATTTATACCTAAATCTATACCTATACCTCAGCTTATACCTTTACCTTTACCATAACTTATTCCCATACCTATACTTACCAAACCTATGCCTAAATTTGTACCTATAACTATCCCTATGCATATATCTATGCCTATACCTTTACCTGCATCTGAATTTATACCTAAATATAAACCTATACCTCAGCTTATTAACTAAATTATTTTCTATTTTAACAGAAATTTCAGCGTTGAACATCTATAAAAGTCGGCAAGGAGGAACATGGGCTGTACGTCAAGACAATGCAAAAAGCATGCAATACAATGCTTCAAATTGAACTCATAATGATGGTCTTACAGACATGCAGTGGAAGAAACAGAAACGAGCCCAAACAGTTCTTTGAACGCCTGCAGTCTTGTTGCTGTTCGGAAATTTAAACAAGCAGAAAATAAACAAACTAAACTTTAGAGAAAAGTTAGTTTAAAACCTTGCCGATATATTTGTTCTTGCTTGCTGAAATATCTGTATATACTAATATGCAGTTATGCAAATCAGGTTGCCCCATTGTGATGGCCCTTTGTTCGATTGTGCACCAAAGGCTCCAGTCCTGGGCCACCTGGAAATGCGATTCTTTTTTTGATCGAAGCCCTTTCTACCCAGGTAGTGCATGCCGTATTTTTCTAAATCTTTTGAGAACCGAAAGTTGGTAAAAATTTCGAATTTGTCTCGGCCTCGAAAAGTTTCGTTTTCAATGGCGGCCATCTATTATGTTCTTTTCACTACACGCACAGTGAATCATTGAATCATTTCTTCTGCAAAAGTTTGTCGTGCTTACTAAAACGCGGAACCACTCGAAACGACCCAAAACCAGCCAAAACGACCGATGATAGGATTAAAACAACCTAAAACCACCTAAAATTATCCAAAATAGTTATTTTCATTTATGAGTGGCCAGAAGACCCCCAAAATATTCAGATTCTAGCAAAATATCATCGCTGTGTAGTAAATGATCATTTCCCTTTGGGCCAGTAACGTGAACAATGCGCTTTGTTACTTATTTTCAGATTAAATCTTTTGCGTGCAACTCTCAGGGTTTATTCAATCACTTGCGGCTTTAAAAGCCTGGATTTCACATAAAATCTTAACGGTTGTACGATTATCGCACATTCGTGAGACGTTAGAATTTCTTTTCACAAGATTATCGCACGACCATAAATACAAATTGTGAAATTTTGGTCGTAGCAGAGCCTTCCTGATTGCATTAGTACGACTAAGTTGTGATGTAGTCTTTCTTGCAAGATATTTTGAGATATGAAAATGAAACACGCTTTCCAGACAATGGGTACCTTTCCCCAACGGTATATTTATTGGCAGCGTGCGATTGTGTCTTTTCATCTCTCAACTTCACGCTCAAACACAATACTACATTACTGTTGTGAACAAAAAAGGCTTTTACGACTCCAGCGATGTAAAAGCTTTTTATGTCAACAAAAATCCCAAGACGAAAGTAGAATTTTAAGAGTTAAGAATGGCATTTCAAAGAACATGAGAGTTTCTGGTGATTTTTCAAGGATTTTCTGCCAGTTAATAGATGATTCCAGGTGAATTGGGCATTTCTGGGTGGCTTTGGGTGCTTTTCATCAAGTTAAGGTTCGTTTGAGTGCTTTTGGCTGACTTTGGGCAATTTTGGGTTGTTTCGCGTTTTTGGTAAGTACGTTTTCGCGTTTTCAGGGGTCAAAGGACGTCAAAGGACACTAGGAGACTGTAATTCAATTTTGAATTTTACTCATATTCTTTCCGTTTTCAAGAAGAGTTCTTGCTTTGATTATTTCCATAAATCGCCACGCTAAATTTTGTGTTCAAACAACACCAAGAGGCCATAAATTTTTCGGGTTTAAAGTTGAATGTTCCTTTGAAAATTCAGAGCACAAACACACACAATGAAAATCGTTTCGATATAATGAGATATTTATTGTTCATGAAGGGCATTTAAAATTAAAGTATGCGATGAGATTTTCGAATTTACGCAGCACTAATACAACTAATTTGGCGTCTTAAGTTGACACAAAAGCGTTTTGAATATTCTCAGTAGATCTGGAAATTTGGTGGCAAAAAATTTAATTAAGCATTTACCATCGAACTGTTCGACTTTTATTTAGGCTGTTAATAATAGGATTTTCGAGTGCAGACAGGGCATAGAAACGTTGCATTAGAATTCAAGTGGACCGAACACAGTCAGAGATACCCTTAACCTCCGTGATCACTGGCTCACTATCCCACCCAAGGTTTTATTTTATAAAACTTGGCTTATATTTGACCTTCAGCTTTCATATTATAATGATGATGATGATGATGATTTTGATGACATGAAGATTATGATGACTGTGATGATGTTTATGATGATGATTATTATTAATATGATTTTGATGGCATGATGATGATGATGATGATGATGATGATGATGATGATGATGATGATCTGATGATGATGATGATGATGATGATTATGATGATGGTAATAATGATGATGATGATGATGAGGATGATTCTGATGGTGATTAAAATGTTATAGTTCATGATGGCGATAATTAAAATTTCGATGGTGATTATAACTATGATGATGATGATAATGTTCTTTTTTTGTCCAAGTTTAATACCCTTTTATCAATTCTCTTATGTGTTTACCATTATAAGTAGACTAGCTTTAACTTGACGCCCGCGATGACTAGAGCTTTAACTTGACACCCGCGATGCGGGTGAGTTTTATGACACCCGCGATGCGGGTGAATGTTAGTACCAGTTTAGCCTTGGAAAGACAAGATACCACTCAGCTGCCTTTTAACTTGCTGCATGCCTTTTAACTTGCAGCCTTCTGAACTTTCGCTAGAGTCCGGGGAGGTTAGCTCCCCATGGCATCCCACAACCTCCCGGACTCTAGCGAAAGTTCAGAAGGCTTGCATCGCGGGTTTCAAGGTAAAATAATTAATATATATAATTTTTCTTGATCACGATGTTGTGTATGTATGAGAAAATTGTCTTATGTTGTTTCTTATCTCTGACGATCCCACAGCGGCTGCGGGGTTATCCTTCGAATCTAAAGATTTAAGGTGGGATTATGAATGAGGCGCGATAGGTGGAGAGGCGCGGGTATTTTTCCAACATTGTTTGAACGAGAGCGATTTAAAGTCAAGATAATCAATGAAAAGGGTCGGTTCAGATTGAATTATTGCGGTTGGATACCTTGAGAAATCTCGCAGCAAATAAGTGAAGCGCCTGAACAAGCATTTGACAACGGATATCCGATTGAGAAATCTGTGTACTCGAAATCTCGCAGCAAATACCGAGTACCGGAAGCGCCTGATACAATACCTTGCATATTGAAGCGCCTGAACAAGGATTTGACAACTTTTTAATTTGGTGCATCCGGAACGAGGGATATAAAGAGAAGCTGAGTTACTCAAAAGTACCAAATAGTGGCTAGAATATGAGAGAGGCTGTACTACGTACTGGTTCGGTAAAGTGGGCTGGTTATATTTGTCGAGATTGTAATAAGTTGATCTAAAACGCATGAACACAAAAAGACAGTATGTTTACTCCCAGCCTTAGAAATGCGTGACTACTACTCCCAGAATGCATTGCGACCGCGCGTGCCTATGACGTAATTAAGAAAAAGGCCTATTGTAAGACAGATGTATTCAGTCTCTAGAGTACCTCAGTTCCAGTCTTATTAGTAGTAACAACAAGAGAGTCCAGAAAAGTGTTCAACCTTCCTGCCGACAAAAAAAACTAGTATCGGAAAACCTTTCTTCTAATTGACCTTCCTCCGGTCCATGACCGTGTGACGGTAATTTTTTCCTGACTCAGTGACAGGTGAGTTTTATTCCCTAAAAATCTCTCCATAGCCTCTTAAATATACGTGGAAATCATTGCCAATACAAATCCAAGAAGTGCTGCAAATAGTGTAAGGATTGAACACACGGGACGTTGTACTGTCCCAGACGATGATCCTTTGCGGGACAAAAACGTGTTTGGATGTGAAAAACTGATGTTCGTTGGATGTTCAAAGTCTCAAGACCTGTCCAGACTTAGAATAGAAATCGATTCAAGGACAACTGAGCATGAGAAAAAACGTGATTCTTATCCATTCCATTGCATTTTAGCAACCACATATGAAACAACGCAGCAATTCGTATAATTTTAGAACAAAATCTACGACAGCAGAAATCTATCATGCTTTAGATCATCGTCAAGTATACAATGAATTTAGTTTAGATCAAAGCTTCAGTTTGAAGGATCGTTTAGGGGGTTGCATGTTCCTCTGTTCCCTGAGAAAATCCCTTTGTTTCCTGGAGCTTTGTTGGCATATTTTTCAGATTGATGATCAAGTGGATTGATAGAGAGGATTTTATCTGATCCTTGTTTCCCGATATTCCCTTGTTCCCTTTTAATTTTGGCCATGTCTCTTGTTCCCTGGATACGTTTCGCGTGTTCCCTTTTGCATGGAACCCCTAAACGCCAAAACAATAGAGACTTCATTCGGCTTTTTGAATAGTTGGTAAAAAAATAACCCCACACCCCATATCAATGTTGCTTTTGTTGACAATATAAAATTTTGACGGCAAATACTTCAACATTCTGTAAAAACAACATTGAAATGGGGGAAGGGGTCGTCCGTCAACAACTGTACCTTATTACAGGAGGTTTCAAAAATTAAGTTTGCAAAAAGTTTTTATAGTTAGTGTCCAGGATTGCAGTTAGACAGAAAATACTCGACAGAAAGATTTCATATGAACAACAAATAACATCAATTCAAACAAAAATTAACTATAACACATTAAAATACGATATCTGATAGTATTTTTAAGGATTTTTCAAATACTAATGTTAATTTTAGAAGGCATTAATGTAGGTAATACACTGTCATTCATTGCAAACAGTAAAGACATCATCGCAATAGCTGTACAACGAAGCGTTACTCGGCGTCAGTAGCGAGACCCTGTCCATGTCCCAGTAATGCCTTTATCTCTCTGGATAGAAATAGATCGCACACAGGCTTTTCATACCGCAACTCCATCTTGACGAATTGCCCCTTAGTTGCAGCTGTAACCTTCAGAGAGATAACTTGGATTCGTGAGCTTTCGGCTTTTGGACTCGTGACCTTGGACTTGGGACCACAAGATGAGAACAGTGTCATTCTCGCAAACATTTCATCTGTAGAATGCATTTTGGATTCTTCATCATCACAAAGATCTCTTGCTTTGCCTCGATGTGTTCCATGGCTCTGCATTCTGTCGTCTGAACCCTTGGGACCACAAGATGAGAACAGTGTCATTCTCGCAAACATTTCATCTGTAGAATGCATTTTGGATTCTTCATCATCGCAAAGCTCTCTTGCTTTGCCTCGATGCTTTCCATTGCTCTGCATTCTGTCGTCTGAACCCTTCCACACGATGAGAACAGCGTCATTCTCGCAAACATTTCATCTGTAGAATGCATTTTGGATTCTTCATCATCGCAAAGCTCTCTTGCTTTGCCTCGATGTGTTCCATTGCTCTGCATTCTGTCGTCTGAACCCTTCCACACGATGAGAACAGTGTCATTCTTGCAAATATTTCATCTGTAGAATGCATTTTGGATTCTTCATCATCGCAAAGCTCTCTTGCTTTGCCTCGATGTTTTCCATTGCTCTGCATTCTGTCGTCTGAACCCTTGGGATCACAGGATGAGAACAGTGTCATTCTCGCAAACATTTCATCTGCAGAATGCATTTTGGATTCTTCATCATCGCAAAGCTCGCTTGCTTTGCCTCGATGTGTTCCATTGCTCTGCATTCTGTCGTCTGAACCCTTCCACACGATGAGAACAGCGTCATTCTCGCAAACATTTCATCTGTAGAATGCATTTTGGATTCTTCATCATCGCAAAGCTCTCTTGCTTTGCCTCGATGTGTTCCATTGCTCTGCATTCTGTCGTCTGAACCCTTGGGATCACAGGATGAGAACAGTGTCATTCTCGCAAAAATTTCATCTGCAGAATGCATTTTGGATTCTTCATCATCGCAAAGCTTTCTTGCTTTGCCTCGATGTATTCCATTGCTCTGCATTCTGTCGTCTGAACCCTATAAATGAAAAGAATAGAATTTTGAGGGATTCTTCGAGAAAACATGGCAAAACGATTACGACCAGCAAGTATCTCGAACTGCTTTCCTCTGGCTTTGTACTCAAACCATTTCCAACAAAGTTATTTACATGGATACAGTATCTGAGATATCCAACTGAGTTATCTTATACCCTGTAACAGGCTCTCGACTAGCCCTGGTACCAACAATGGCCCTTACTGTCCAACAAGCCACGATAAGACAGAGAATCAGTTTAAGAAACTTGAAATCGAACTACAACAATATCGATAGTCTAGCGGAGAAACAATTGTCGTGAAGTTATCCGAGGAGAGAGCTCTAATAGCACGATTGGTATAGATGTGCTGCAAAAGTTGGGGAGGGTAAACCATAGACCCGTGTAATAAGTCTAGTGCTGCCCCGGTTTATGAGTTCTCGCCGATTCGTTGCCTCCGGTATGGGTCATGTTTTGTATGCATTTACTCAGGTTAAGGGTTAAGAGTCCGCCATTTAGGTTGATTGCTACCTTCCACAGTAAATTCCAAGTCTGAGTTTAAATTTCAACGACAGAAAACCTATCAACTTTCTTCAAAGATTTTAGGAAGACAGAGAATTTGTAGAGCTAAATGAGAGCTATATAGTGGCCCAAATTTCACTCTGAAAATATCAAGGGGCATAGGTATAGGTATGGGTATTGGTATAGATATTGGTATGGACAGGTATACAACAAGATATTCATAGGTATAGGCACTGACAGAGGCACATTCATTGGTTAAGCTGTAGGTATGAAAACAGACATCATTTAACAAGAAGAGACCACAAAGATTCATTTAATACCTTTTCAATGTAGCAAATGATATCAGCAGAAATTGTATTTCTGCCTTCCTCTTCGTTTTCTTGCATCTCTTTCTCTATGATATTCATCTTGCTTATTCTTAAATTCTCGCCCATATCTGCCAGTTGGACGATTACACAATGTGCACGACAAACGAATTTTCCCATGACGACATGAAGTCGGTTCTCCTGTGTTTTCGGCAGGCTTGACATTAATTCTTGTTACATTGCCGATGCTTTGTTGTACTGGTACTCTGTATTGCCATTCTTCGTCGGGATCTCTACTGCCTTGTTCGCCATCATCAAATGATTTCATTTCATCATCCGATACATGGTAATCTACCAAATCATCTTCTGTTTCCGAGTGTTCTGGTAATCTAAAAGTAAAA
Organism: Chrysaora quinquecirrha; assembly: GCA_014526335.1. Taxonomy (NCBI): domain Eukaryota; kingdom Metazoa; phylum Cnidaria; class Scyphozoa; order Semaeostomeae; family Pelagiidae; genus Chrysaora; species Chrysaora quinquecirrha. The sequence goes on along the minus strand of JACTAT010000056.1, from coordinate 961,393 downwards.
ACAAGAGCCTTAAAGTTAGAAAAATCATAAATTAATTCACATCAAAACAATTTGTATTTCTCTTCCAAAATTTTTTGCTTGCGTCAAGCAGAAAATTTTTTGAACTTTATCAAAAACATCATGCCACAAATTTTGTTACTTTTGCTTGTCGAGCAATGTTTTTGGACGAGGCCAAACGGTCAAACATGTGTTGTAAAGCAAATTCAAAATGTCGGACAAACAATGTTTGACTATTTGGACAGAATTTCTCTGAAACTCAGTCATTCGCCTACTACGAGCATAGAGAGTTTGTAACAGAATGCCCCAACTCTGCGCTCACGTCCACATTCCAAAATATCGTTCATGACCTTCATTTTTCCTAAGCAGAACAATTTTTTATGAATAAAGGTTTAAAAATCAGTAAAATGCTCACCTATTTTCTGTGAATGGATCAGTATCATGTACTGCTTGCCATCGAGACTCAGAACTTGCATTCATGTGTGCGTTATCTTTCTCAATGCTACACTGATTCTGTTGCGTGTCATACCTTTGAGATGCCGTATTACTCTCCCTTGCAGATACCTCTGAAGTTTCTTCTTTAATACCTGAGCTGCATCCAATGCCGTTAATGCCAATTGCTTCATTTGCCATTGTTGTGTTACTTCTTTGTATTACATCATCCACAAGATGCCTGCTATAGGCTACCATTGGTCCTTCGTAAATATCACAACCAGAACTCTGAAATGGTTTGATTTTTGAGAATATATATCGACGATTAGCAGCTCCTAACATCAAATCAGCTTGTCTGTAAACTGTTGATGCATTTGCACGTGGTTTGACAATTGGTGATTCATACCTTGGGTAAACGAATCTTCTTGTTGGTCTACCAGCTGTTGTAGATTGTTGGCTAATCTCTTGTATTGTTGGTAGTGGCTTTTTGTTAGTCATCGGTGAGATTGTCTCATTCTCAGCAACATTTAGATTCTCAGCCAAACTATCATCGCAACCAGAATTGCTGTTGGCGCTACCATGATCTTGCTTTGTATTTTCTTTACCTAGCGCTGCTTCCCGTCCTTCTGTCCCAATCTTTCCTTTTACCTCTGATCCATACCTGGGGTAAATGAATCGTCTTGTTGGTCTACCAGCTGTTGTAGATGGTTCGCTAATCTCTTGTGTTCTTAGTAATGGCTTTTTGTTAGTCATTGGTGAGATTGTTTCACTCTCAGCAACTTTTAGATTCTCAGCCAAACTATCATCGCAACCAGAATTGCTGTTGGCGCTACCATGATCTTGCTTTGTATTTTCTTTACCCAGCGCATCTTCCTGTCCTTCTGTCACAATCTTTCCTTTTACATCTGATCCATACCTGGGGTAAATGAATCTTCTTGTTGGTCTACCAGCTGTTGTAGATGGTTTGCTAACCTCTTGTGTTCTTGGTAATGGCTTTTTGTTAGTCATTGGTGAGATTGTATCGTTCTCAGCAACATTTAGATCCTTAGCCAAACTATCATCGCAAGCAGAATTGCTGTTTGCGCTACCATGATCTTGCTTTGTATTTTCTTTACCTAGCGCATCTTCCCGTCCTTCTGTCCCAATCTTTCCTTTAATCTCTGCCCCAAGTGACTCCGACTCCAGCAGCGAGTACGAAGATCCATTTTTCGACAATTTTGAGTGGCTTGAATCTCGCCTCTGCTCCACGTTCGGGGACTAGGATTCTTCGGACGGCTTTCAACAGGGAACTCGAAAAAAGGATGAAAGTTTTCTCGATCGTATAGATTTGATATCCTCTTGATTTTCTCCCGTAGAATTCGATTTCTTTCCGATACACGTATGCTTGGTATCGATTCGATGATCGGAGCCACTCTATTTGTATTTCTCTTAATACAACATAAATTGCTTCCCATGATGAATGATATTCGATTTAGATTAACGGACAAGAATATCTTTGTAGAATTTACTATAATTCACACTTTTGCTCTGTTACTCGAACTGCAAAAATTTAATGAAATATTCCGATTTCTCAGTCTTAAAGATTCGCAATTATGACGTCGCATGATTTCGTTTGTTCCTGACGTCAGATTAGCGAAATCTCTATTAGCCTAATTTCGACAGCCTCGCTTACGGTATGGAAATTTCAGTCTTTCAAACCAACGACGCTGTTTCATTTGTATACTGTGCATTAACGAAAAAAGCACCCCAATTAGGTTTTGAGAGTCATTCCTAATTTTCAGAAACACGATATGGCTCAAAAGTTGAGATGTGAAGAACATCATTATACCGTTATATCTCGAATTCTAGTTCCCAGCTACAAGATAGAGCAATTAGCCTTATCCAGTCTGCAACACTAAGTGTCAAAGAATTAATTAAGTTTGACCAGGCAGTTATGGTGTGCAAAATTCAAAAGAAACAGTGTCCTGAAATCCTTAAGCAGAAGTTCAAAAATAAGTCTCAGATTTCAACATACGAAACACGAAGACAGAACGACGTGCAAGTGCCAAGACCTAGGCTAAAAATGACGCGAAAAAGCTTCTCCTACACAGGTGCTAAGGTATGGAATGAGATCCCAAACAATATAAGGGATACGGAATCCATTTCACATTTCAAGAAAAGGTTTAGAAACCATCTCTTGGGCCAATAAAAAAAAGGACAAAATGAAAAGCCCTACTTAAACATGACCTCCAGGTAGAACAGAAATTACAGGTTTTAAGATATTTTTACAATTTGTTTAGATTATTGCAAATTAGATATATATTTATTTATGCTTCTTCATATGTATAATCTGATGGAGTATCATGTATAAATAAAATTAAATGAAAAAAAATGAGCTATTTGCAACAGTATCTATTTTCCAAAACTTTTTCCTAAGCAACCCCGATCGGGATATGAACCCCGAGACCGTTTACATACACGGTACCTCTCGGTCGCCTACCTGGACAGCAATCCACCTCTGAAAGTGGATAGAATATATCGCGATAGCTATCAGGGTAGGCTGTTTACACGTCAAAAATTTTGAGCATCGCTATCCTGATAGAGGTGTATCCGGATAGGATAGCTATTCCGACAATTTTGCTACGTTGCTATTTTGCTGCCTCATCTGCAAGCAACTACGATTAACTTGTAAGGGGTTTTACAATGTCATATTCTCTCGTTGTCCGCGATCACAGAAAAAATGTGAAGCAATTCTTACCTGAAGATGCTAGTGCAATCCGGCCTTAAACGGGAGTATTATAGAAATATATCACGCTGTTCTATGTCGTTTCAGTGCATGCAAAACAATAAAATATGCATACCTTGCTTGCTTGTCACTTTGGCTACCCTTTTTGCCATCTTGAGACTTGAGTTGCCTGACATGTTTCAGAGCTCTGTTGATAACATTAAGACGTGTTTCGTATGAGAGTGTTTCAACAGCTTGTTGTGAGAAGGTTACTTCATCAATGAATGCTACTATGTCCTTCAAATTCAGTTTGCTAAAGAACTTCTTGCATGCTTCAAATTTGTGTAGCCATTTTGTCTGAAAATTATAAGGATAGGTATTATATTAAGATAACAAATAAGATAAATGTTAATTAGATAAACAGTAAAAGCAAATTTTTGAATTATCAGCCTCCTCCAGGCTCTTGCCAAACGATCAAAAATTGTTGTTCAAACATTAAAAAATTGCTTCACAACGAAATGCTTGCCTGTTCGGCCACGTCCAAAAATTGCTTTCCAACACGTTATTGCTAATGCACAAGCACGGACGCCTTGTTGCTATGAAAAGTTGCTAGGTGCTGAAATGTTGCAAGTTGTTGAAGTTTGACAATAACAAAAGAAATGCTTGACAACCAATGTTTGAAAGGCGATCAAACATCGCTTGACAAGAAAACTAAGCAAAATTTGTGGTGTGATGTTTTGAAGAAATTCAAAAACATTTTTTGCTTGACGCAAACAAAAAATGTTGCACGAGAAAAATTTTTGGGAGTGGTCAAACGGTCAAACATTTTGCTTGATAAGCAAATTTTAAATATTTGACCAACAATGTTTGATCGTTTGGCCAGAGTCTAAACATTAATAAGACTATCAATGACGCCTTATTTCTAGGAAATCATGATATAGTTACAACATATACTCTCGGATAAGCCTTTGATCATGAAAGGCGTACTTGTTTGAGGAGACAGGTAATTCAAAAATGTATCGTTGGCCTAGTAGAGAGCTCGGTCCGGGGCACTAGGGGCTGTAGTTCCCTAATTTTTAAAATGCTCAGTCATACTGGCGTTTGCTTTTTGAATCAGCAAACAATTATTAGTAGGCTGCAAAAATTAACAAAAGCACAATAATCAGAAATGGATAACTTTCAAATTACCTCAGAATCTTCTTGCTTTTTGTCGTCTTGCCAAAAAGATTTCTGGATGTACAGTGAGAACACTCTGCCACTTGTAACAGCAGTGTGAGGGTCCTACAAAGATAAAGCAGTTATACATCAAAAGATAGACGTTGAAAGACGTTGTAAAATAGATGCCGGAAGGATGAAGCCTTATTTCCAAATAGTATTTGACGGTCTTTGTAAAATAGGAAATACTGTCAGCGTCTATATGGTAACATTAGACAAATCTTCAGCGACTGCAGAAAGAGCATCAAAGACGCAGTCGTTGAGGGTCACTGAGATAGAAATGATTTCTTTCTCGGTGATCCTCGGCGACCTTGCAAGGTTGACGGATACCGTCAACGACTAAAAAATCTAAAAGGCAGTTAAAAGTATTCAACAATAAATTTCATTTCCGGAAACGTATCCAAGGATGTTTCTCCCAATTACGGTAAATCCTAAAATCATTTTATATTAAAAAAAAAACAGGACATCCGCTCAAGAAACACTGTGAAAAGATGCTAAGATTTTAACTTACATTGAATTGTATTTTGGTAACAAGTTTTGCCAACAAATGAACATTTGATTCCATTAAAACAGGTCTGATTGCTTCAGTGGGGTCATCGCCATGTACCAAAGCTTTGTAGTCCATGCCTTCAATTCAAAATAACAGTGAGAACCATTACATTAACCTAACTGGAGAACTAAAGCCTGGTTAACGACAGGTCACTGGCTATAGCTAGCCAGTCACTGTATTATTCTATCCCAGCGATACAAGGGAATGCTGCCCTATCACTCTATCCTATCCCAGGTGCTGTGCTGTGGCTCGTGAAGGTGCTGTGGCGTTGCGGCCTAATCCAGCTGGCTCGTTGGCTCGTGGTGTCAGAAGATCAACGAGGTCGGGGTTGGAGCCCCAGCTTCGGTAGCGTCACAGCCAGGGTCGAGGTCTCGATTACTTCACCTATTACTGAGATGATAGCAACTGGAGCTAAATACACCACTTCACCTTCACCTTCGCCTGTCGCTGGTTATCGGTAACCTGTTCCTCTTCTTTCATCAACGCAATACAAGGGAATACAGTCGCTGGCTGTCGGTGGCCTGTCCCTCTTTTCTATCTCAGCGATACAAGGGGATACAGTCGCTGGCTGTCGGTGGCCTGTCCCTCTTTTCTATCTCAGCGATACAAGGGGATACAATCGCTGGCTGTCGGTGGCCTGTCCCTCTTTTCTATCTCAGCGATACAAGGGAATACAGTCGCTGGCTGTCGGTGGCCTGTCCCTCTTTTCTATCTCAGCGATACAAGGGGATACAGTCGCTGGCTGTCGGTGGCCTGTCCCTCTTTTCTATCTCAGCGATACAAGGGGATACAGTCGCTGGCTGTCGGTAGCCTGTCCCTCTTTTCTATCTCAGCGATACAAGGGGATACAGTCGCCAGCGATACAAGGGGATACAGTCGCTGGCTGTCGGTAGCCTGTCCCTCTTTTCTATCTCAGCGATACAAGGGGATACAGTCGCTGGCTGTCGGTAGCCTGTCCCTCTTTTCTATCTCAGCGATACAGGGGATACAGTCGCACTGGGTTTATGCAAAAACACTCATTTTGTTAAGCACACTTAAGCATCTAACCGGTTAATAAGCAACTGAGGCTGGGATCGCAAGCTAAGCAACTTGAGCGAACCAAAAAGCTAAGCAACTACAGTATGGGGGTATTTTGCTTTGGTGACCTTCTTCGGCTCAGATCTTTATGCGCCAACTTCAATCTCAACAATTTTATGTAACACTATAACAAGAAATTCCAAATGCTAAGAGGTAGTGCTAAAATGAAGCATCTCATCAGCAACTCAAAGGGCTGAAATATCAGATATTTTAAGCAACTTTGAGGATTGGCCTTGCGTCAAGTCGCTTATTAAAAATGGAGTCTAGCAGAATAGGTTTATTTGGTGCCCGAATTAATTTGCCTGAATTGAAAATGAAAGATACCTGGGGCTGCAGCTTTGATTTTCTTCAGCAAGCGAATATGGGAAGCAACATCTAGGGAGCCCTAAAAGCGAAAAATCTGGTCTGAAATTGGGCTCATTTTTGCTCCGTGAGTGATTTTATTAATGCCGAAAGATCAAGTCACAAAATGCAGAAGCAAAATGTAAAAAGCAAAGAAGGGGTTAGAGAGCGAGGGATCTAGTTGGCACTTTTGACATGCTGTTGATATGTACATCTTAATGACAGCAAGGCCCTGGGAAATCAATCATTGTTTGGCAAACATTTGAGATTTGCTTTACAAGCAATGATTTAAAGTTTGGCCACATCACAAACATTGCTTAATAAGCAAGAATAAGCTGAATTTGTTGCTCAGTGTGTGAAAATTGTTGTAAAACATTTCAAGCATGTTTGAAAATCAATGTTATCCGGCATGCCCAAACGGTCAAACGTTTTGCTTGACAAGTATATCTGAAATGTTTGACAAACATCTTTCATCTTTGGCTAGTGCCTACATGTAGAAATTGAAAGAAGACCATCGCATTTCAATAATGTGTGCATTTCAAAAGGGTGAAGGTATAAACAGAAATGTGCCGATTTCATAGTCTTTAAGTATGCCAATGTCTATGGAAATGCTTCAGTTTCAAAGGCAGTGTTTATGGGTATGTTAATATTTGTTCCAGGGAAGGCAATAACGGCATGGAAGCAAAAGCAATTGGCTATGCAAAAGAAGTCCCTCAGCGCTGTGTAGCCAACATTGTCTATCAACTGAGATCTGGTGATGTTTTTCTCATCATCGGAACTTCAGAATGGGCGGTCAGTGTGCCAGCCCAATGCCAAAATGCTCTTCGCTTCTGGGGGGTTGACGAAGAAACGAAGTTTTTTCCGCAGACCAGCACACTATGTCCATGCCGACAACCAGAGCCCGAGGACACTAGCCGCAAGCATGAAAAGAGTGAAAAAGAAAGCAAGCATCTGAACCAAGCAAGCAGGGAGGGTGGGTGGGACAAAAATCTGCTTGTCAAGCACTTTGAAACGTTCTCCGTTCACAGTTCATGTTCAGTTTTAATGATAAGCACAGACCGCGTGGCAAAATTTATAGCCGCCAAATTTAAACGCACGAGTTAACCTGAGCAACACTGCTGTATAAGGAATCGCTTTGTATGACACAGCTTCCACCAATCATGAGACACCTCAAAAGCTTCTCTACCTCTAATGCGATGCAAGAGGGCAATAATAACATAAAAGCCCCTGTCACAAATTAAACCCGAATAAATTGCATTTAGTCGTGCCCTAAACAACAGAAGGTCCGGTTTCAGAGACCTTAAACGTGTCGATTTCAAATGCAAAAAAGTCAATTTCAAATGCACAGAGTCACAAAGACTCAAAGGCAGAAAATCTGTGTAAATTTAAGCGGCAACAGGCGCCAATCTCAAAGGAAGATTTGCCATTTTAAATGTTCTTGGCGAAATTGTCCTTTTCAAAGCTAGGTAAGTTAAGTAATGAAAATTAATTCAAAGAATAAAGCAGTGCTTCAATAAGTTCAAAGCTAAAAGTGCGGAAAGTAACCTTTCCTTAATTAAATGGTAAAATACGTCTCAGACTTTCTTCATATCAGGGATTAGTGGAAATTAAATATCGTACTACCTAAGAGTAAAGCCACATCTGGAAACGCTCAATGTCTCGAAAACATGTCTAGAATGTACCTGTATGCGATGAACTGCAGCATGATACTGCGTCTATATTTGGGGTAATATTATACCACAATACCATACGACAAAGCACGTTTCGCGATTTCAGAAAAGTAAAAACAAATTTATCACCTCTAACTTGGCTTCGTCTCCACAGCATTGCTGTAAATACTGGAACAGCAAAATCAGCATCCCATGATCTTTGCCACTTATATATGGATAAACATACATCTTCATTCTGTTCAAAAAGTCAGTTCCATGTTTTTGCAAAGTCGACACTGCATCAAGTTTTGTCATCCGATCCTGGATTTCCTTTGGCTTTAAACTATGAAGCAAACAGATGACGTCATATTTTAAAATTCTAACAATATGAAGCTTCAAGCATTGTGGCGGATACGTACGTTTTTATAAAGAACCACTTTAAGAGGAATCTACATTAAGGCCGAAAAATTTAGAGAACTTATACTACTAAAGATAACATCCCTAAGGAACTTTTCAATTTTGAATATTTTCACCACTGCAAACAATCGAAAATTAGGAAGCCGGTTACATTCATTGGCAGTCAAAACTCACATAAATTGTATGTTACGCATATATCAAATGTTCACTTGGGTAGATTCTGCTCGCATCACATACAAGTGTCTCTTTATAATGGTTACGGCACTAAATACGCAATTAAAATTAAGGAACTATTAAGGAATTTTGGTGCTATGATTTAATCAGGAGGTCCAAAAATAAGGAACTTTAGGAACAAGACCTTGAGAGGGAGCTTGGTTCTTTATATAAAAAAAACGCGCATGGCGTTTGGAGCCTCGTAATTACGCCTGACGCGGCGGATACGGCTTAGTGTTGGATTATTCAGCTATTTTGGTGGGTTTATTTGATTGAAGTGGTGGCAGGGCTGTTTAATTAAGCATGTACGTTATGCATGCAATGATTTAAAAAAAAATTAAAATGAATCAAACCACTAACCCACTGTCTGAAAAAAGAAACTCGATGTTTGCACAAAGGACTTCCCATATTTCCACTTCGTATTTTTCAGCTAAAGACAATGCAGTATTGAGCAGATCATCTTCGAGATTCCTAGAAATGTGACAAAAGATAATTAGGACATTGGGTTTAAAACCTGTTCTTATCACCTGTTCTGGCGACGTGACACAATTGAAAATGTCCTGTTGTGAGAAATCCTGAGGAAGATACAAGCTGCGACAAAAACGCTGCGACAAAAGTTCTGCAGCAATCAACTTGTAGTTTAAAAGAATGGGTTTTAGAAAGTTTCAAGGAAAACGCGCGAAAACAATGCAATGTTTTGCATCGCAAATACAATAAAACGGCGACACGCTGATACATTCAAAGTCATTAATACTGGCGACAAGGGCAAACAATGTTTGATTGTTTGGACAAGGCCTCAATAACAAGGAACAACGCACAGAGAAAACCACATAGAATAAAATGAATAATATCTTGCGCTACTTACATAGCTAGACCGAGGATAGTTTCTCTTTTGTATTCTTGATCTTGCATGAAGCGGCTAACATCTACACCTGAACAATAAATGAAACATAAAGTTAGACCCTGTCCAAACGATCAAACATTGTTGGTCAACCATTTGAAATTTGCTTGCCAAGCGAAAATGTTTGACTGTTTGGCCACATCCAAAAACAGTGCTCGCTCAACATTTTATGTTTGCGTCAAGTAAAAATGCTTTTGAACTTTTTCAAAAACATCACGCCACAAATTTTGCTTACTTCTGCTTGTCAAGCAATGTTTGATTGTTTGGCCGCCTTTCCACCATTGCTTCTTGTCAAACATTTCATTTGTAGTTATCTAAATTCAACAACTTGCAACATTAAGCACCTAGCAACATTTCTTAGCAACAAGGCGTTCGTTGTTCCAAAATCGCAGCTTCGTTGTTCTAAAGTCTTTGACGGCAATGTTTTGGACGTGGCCAAACGGTCAAACTGTTCGCTTGAGAAGCAAATTTAAAATGCTTGACCAACAATGTTTGATCTTTTGGCCAAGGCCTTAGCGCAAATTTGCAATGACGTCTAAACAATTAATGCGTTGGTTTAAAAAAGCAGTAAATGTCTCTAAGCAGCTATTGTGAAAAACTTATAAAATTGTCAATTTCAAATGCAATAAATATTTCAATTTCAAAGGCCGAAAATGCATCGCTTTCAAAATGAGGTAAAAGTGTCAATTTCAAACGCAGTAAATTATTCAATTTCAAACGCAGTAAATTTTTCAATTTCAATATTCAATATTCAACTCAAACGCAGGGGATGTATTATTGTCAAAGGCAGTCAAACAATTTCGTCTCTTGATCTTCGGCCTTCATCGGTTTTCGATTCATCTTTGATGCTAGACGAAGGACGAACTGGACGAACCGAAAACACACTCTCTCGTACTTACCTTTGCCTAAATCTTCTAAAGTCTTTGCTTGTATAAAATCAGACAATTTCGAGAGATATTTTCCAAGAGTTTCTTTGTATTTTAGTAATTTCTCTTCACCACAAGTCTCTAAGAATCCCAATACATGTCTGATAAGGACTAGTGGTTCAGTCAAGTACATTGCAGCTTTATCACTAGAGAGAACCGGTGACCGTAGGCCTAATATCTCCATTGACAATACGTAGGCTGCTATTTGCATGACCAATGGATCACCACAGGATTTGTCAAAGAAATCTTCAGCATCTTCAACCTCGGAGAAAAACAATAATATTCGCATCAAGGATTTGTCCACTTGTTCAAAATTTGCCAAAAATTATTGTCCGATATGCTACCCGACATTTATCGAACAAGTTCATACGCAAAAGATGGCCGCCGTTTTTTGCCTATTGTTTTCATTAAGGATTTTCGAAAGGAATTCTGGGAAAAATTTTCTTAGTTACGTACTTTGCATAGCTGCAGACGTTGAATTCGAAATTAAGGAAATTATTCCCAGAATTCCCTTCGAGAAACCTTAAGAAAAACAAGGGATTGACAGCAACGACCGCCATCTTTTGCGGAAACCTCTATTGCTCACTGTTGAAAATGTCGGCAGACATGTTATGTTGATATTGTTGAAAAGTCCTATTTATCCTGGGGACCATGTTGCAACTTTTCCATAGTAGTGGCACAAGTTTCCACAGAGCTTCATTTGACTTGATTTATTCGGTTATTTGCATTGCAGTAGGTGGAGCTCCTGACGGGCTAACCCAACTCCGAATTAATAATAATGAAGTGGTTTTGATATGGAAATTATCCGGATCATTGATCGTCTGCCAAAGTTGTCAAGGGGTTGGCAAACATCAGTAACGTAAAAATATAAGGAGCGGTCATTAAATATTTTTGGACACTATATATCATTAGCCACATGGTCTAAACATATTGCTTCGTCTATGCAAATAAGGACACAAGGGTACAACTGTGGTAACAATTAAAAGGTGGAAATACCTTAGGCATTGCAATGATATAAGCCAAGCATAGCAAAGTTTCATGATAGAGTTCTTCCTCAGCCAATTGAATAAGAACTATGAAACAAAAGCTATCACATTATTCGGTCATTTCTTCAATTAGTCATCAAGTAGCAAACCAACATTGTTTAAAGAGTAGGAGTGGGGAGGTAGATGTAAGACACGCTTGCAAGGGAATGGATCAGTTCCCACAAAGGACATGATAGGCTTTTCGTTTAAACGGGTAAGCATGGATGCGTTGGGATCGTATCTTTTTTGGTACGCTAGATCCATTTGGATCTGTTTCCGACCCGTTCTCGTGTAAACGCAATGAAATCGTACCAATATCGTAGCCGAAAGGAACATCACTTTTGAATTCGTATCTTTTTCTCTCCTGTAAACGGGATCTAAATAATCAGGTCAAGCATTTAACGCGGAAAACGAAGCAAAAGCAAAACAGCATTCTCATTCTTAACAAAGCTTCTTAACTAACAAATTTATAATTTTCGACACTGAAAATGTATGGAAACGAATCCAAAGAAGAGATTTGCAACAAGACTCTCAGGCGAAATCAATCGAAACCTATTTTTGATAGGAATTTTGGTCGAAATGTTGGCCATAGCCACCCCTGCCCAACAACAGTCAACATGCAAAGAGACGTTCAGCGAAACTTTGGGTGTTATGATGGCGACATTTGGCCAAAGCTAAGCTTTGCAAGCAAAGCGAAATATTAGTCAAAACATTGATTAGACTTCGTGGCAGCCTTGCTTTTGCGTCATGATGTTCCTGTTTTATTTTGCATCAGGAAAGGTGGAAAAAGAAAGGGTATTACCGTCAGAGCTTGGTTCTGTAATCGTGCCTTCTGCTCTAGATTCTGAGAGTTTCTGACTTCTCAGTAGTAACTGATTGATATCCAACTTGGATCCAGCTTCTTCGGAAAAGGCAATATGACCAAATTCCTAGAAACAGAAAGAAACTCATTCAAGCTTGAAAATTTTTTGTCAGTCTGGTTATCCCCGAGTAAATGAAACAA